>JAODXP020004941.1:0-43564 GCA_027497455.2 Sardinella longiceps | reverse complement strand
GAGGGCAATGACAATGGATAATTGCAAAAAAGAGAGTGAGAAGTTGGCACTTTGCAGCTGAGAACAATGAAAATGATCAATTGACTATGACTACGACAGGTGGTCTGTCATAGGCTACAGGGGAAATACTCAATGCCCCCATGAGAAACAACCTGTTCTGAACGTTAGAGCTAAAAGTTAGCTTGGAAAAAGCATAATATGGTCCCCATAAGTGCCATATGGCTCGCCGTAAACGGGCTCTGGTTGACCTTACTGTTTATGCAGTCTTTCGAGTCGCGCCAATAAATGTTCACAATTACCCGGAGTCCTTTTTAATCAATATTTACTAAACACGACAGACTGCTTAACGTTACTGTTATGCAACAACTAATATAGCATTTGTTATTATTGTTTAAGATTGGAGCCTACTAGGACTGGCCCTTTCGATTTCGCTGTCACTTTCGATTTCGGACTAGACTCTGTATTTGTTAAATGTTACACTTACTGTAGCCAAACTTTGGTGCTGGAGAACAGCGAAATGCATGATCCTGTGAGATCGAGCCGTCTTAGAAAGTAGCCTATAGGCGTAACACAATGATCAACAACAAAATTGGGTCTATGTTCTCAGCCTGCCTGAAACTGACCGATAACATCAGCGGTGAAAGTTCACCAAGTTCACACGTGGTAAACTTCAACGTCACGGACATTACGTCCGTAAGTAAGCAACAACACACGACGCCATGTCTGAGGATGGGATTTAAATTCTCAGCGATTTTGCGTAAGTTAAAACTTATAATGTTGTGCTTTCATTATTGTCTAAATGTGTGTATGCCAATTATGTGGTATAGGCCTATGTTAGCCTAGGCTACATGAAACTACAATTCTAATTTGCTCTCTGTCTCAAAAGGGTAGCGTTACTGCGTCACAGTTTGTTTAAAGACCAAGGCGAGTAGCGATCCTTCTCACAAGGCGAGTTGCGATCCTTTGCGTATTAAAGAACATCTGTAATTTGGCAGATGGATTTACAGAATGTAGCCTAGCCTTCCTAGAACCGTTATGTAGTAATTATAACGTAGACCGTATGACAAAATATTTCTTGAAAGAGAGCGCCCATAAGTCAGTCCCTCTCGTCATTATGTAACATCTTAGATAGAACTTCGACCAGATGTATGGCAGGTGGCAGTGAAAAAGTCAAGCCCATTTGCATTGCTTTTAATAGCAAATAGCATTTCAAACATAGAAAAGTTGTGCTTTCATCACACCAAGACGACTAGCTTATAACATGAAAAATAGAGATTTTTCATCCAAATCACCAAGATATATTGATCTGAAGGTGGAATAAATGTACTAAGTACGCTATGTTTGTCCATATTTTAGATGTCTAAAAATCCAGGTGGGTCATTCCACGCCAACTCACCTAAGGCCTCCCAGTTCATGTCATGGATTTCATTGAAAAAAATCACATTTATGCTCCTCTCTGAGAAATGTAACCTTGCCAAATATCAAAGCTCTACCCCAAACCGTTTTCCTTCAATAAATTCTTGAAATATACCTTTTAAAGGCAAGAGCCTATTTGCATCTCTCTATATTAAGCTTCACCAATTAAAGGAATTTCAATGGATAAGCCTGTAATTTTCACCATGCCTAGATATGATCCCAACAATGATTTCTAGTTGAAATTTAGCCTGTTTTATGTAAAACATGGACTGTTATAGAATAACGTAAATGCTTGTCCTCGAGCATCAAATCTTTACATTTCAAAATTCCACATCTCTTTCGGTTTTCAATATTTTGTAGCGAAACTTTCCGAAATTGTAGTTTTACCTTGGTTCTTCAAGTACTGAAAGTAAAAAATGTTTGCAAGCAAAGATGAGCAGGTGCCAGAGGCTCAAACATGGCCTCCAAGCTGAAAAGGGTGTTTTTGTCTACTTTGGGACCACTGGAGACCAAAAGGGATTTGTTAGAATGCTTCCATTTTTTTTCTCAGAAAGACCACCTTTATATCAGGCACATATGAAAATTTCAGAGATGTGTTAGTGTCCAATTTTTTTCCACATTTTTTTGAAAATGTGTCAGATGACGCACTACAGGTGAATGGGGTAGGATTTTAAATTAAGACATATCACAATGAAACTTTCCCAATTGCTCACTTACATTAAGGTAAACATTTTTTGTATTGGACGTTTTCTAAAATTGTATGTTTAAGCAATGCAAATAAAGCATTATCGACTTAAATGAGCTGTGTGTAGGATCATGGCCAAAATTGGTACTACAATGAGCTGTGTATTTTGAAAATGATTGTAGTACCAATTTTGGCCACAATCCTACACACAGCTCATTTAAGTTGATAATGCTTTATTTGCATTGCTTAAACATACAATTTTGGAAAACGTCCAATACAAAAAATGTTAACCTTAATGTAAGTGAGCAATTGGGAAAGTTTCATTGTGATATGTCTTAATTTAAAATAATACCCCATTCACCTGTAGTGCGTCATCTAACACATTTTCAAAAAAATGTGGAAAAATATTGGACACTAACACATCTCTGAAATTTTCATATGTGCCTGATATAAAGGTGGTCTTTCTGACAAAAAAAAATGGAAGCATTCTAACAAATCCCTTTTGGTCTCCAGTGGTCCCAAAGTAGCCAAAAAACACCCTTTTCAGCTTGGAGGCCATGTTTGAGCCTCTGGCACCTGCTCATCGTTGCTTGCAAACATTTTTTACTTTCAGTACTTGAAGAACCAAGGTAAAACTACAATTTCGGAAAGTTTCGCAACAAAATATTGAAAACCGAAAGAGATGTGGAATTTTGAAATGTAAAGATTTGATGCTCGAGGACAAGCATTTATGTTATTCTATAACAGTCCATGTTTTGCATAAAACAGGCTAAATTTCAACTAGAAATCATTGTTGGGATCATATCTAGGCATGGTGAAAATTACAGGCTTATCCTAGCCTGACACGTCAGACTATATCATAAGAATGTATAGTCTGAAGACCACTGATAGACTGTACCTCAATGGAGGGGCGGGTGATTGCGTTGTCTTTCAAACTGCCTCTCCACGTAATAGGCTAGCGTTCCGGCCAGTGGTACCAGCTGGTATATCAAACTTTTCCCGTAGCCCGTCGGTAACACGGCAAAGACATCTTTTTCAGAACGAAAAACTTCAGTGCACTTTCTTGTTTCACTTTCAAAGAAAATGACAAGTGCAATTCGTCCAAAACTAAAGCCAAAGACGATTCCGCTCTGGTTTGAGCAGGGCTGTCGTCATCGTACAAAGCCCGCCTTACGATTTCCTGTACACATACCGCGCTGTGATTGGTTATCCGCCTCCAGAGGAAGGCTAAAACGGGTTTCTATCAGTGGCCTCTAGACGTACCTCTGTGCAAATTCAAATTTGCTACCACTAGGGGTACGTCTAGAGTCTAGGCTAGGTACGTCTAGAGTCTAGGCTAGGCTTATCCATTGAAATCCCTTTAATTGGTGAGGCCTAATATAGAGAGATGCATATAGGCTCATTTGCCTTTAAAAGGTATATTTCAAGAATTTATTGAAGGAAAATGGTTTGGGGTAGAGCTTTGATATTTGGCAAGGTTACATTTCTCAGAGAGGAGTATAAATGTGATTTTTTTTCAATGAAATCCATGACATGAACTGGGAAAATTTCTGAAAATTGGGTGAGTTGGCGTGGAATGACCCACATCTTATTAAAGTGGTCTTTTCAGAATCTATGTTTTGTTGAAACCACGTCTGTCCAACGTAATTTTCTGGTCTTTGAAAAGACGTCCTTTAAAGCTGTCTTCTCAGTGTCTATATTTGGTTGAGACGCCTGTTCAATGCCTTTTTCTGCAAAAGATGTGATTTAAAAGAGGTCTTTTCAGTGTGTATATTTGGTTGAAGCCACGTTTATACAGCCACTTTTTTCTGGTTGTTGAAAAGACGTGGTTTAAAAGCGGTGCTTTCAGCATCTATATTTGGTTGAAACCACATCTGTGAAGCGTCTTTTTCTGGTTGCTGGAAAAAAAAACGTCTTAACTTATTTTACACTTTCATGTTGCTATTTTTTATTAGATTATAAGCCTATATTATCCTTTTATAGGCTTTTTAAAATGTGCATTGTGTATTTTCAATTTTTATTTTACAAACACATCATTTATAAGATGATAATCTATTAGACAGTAGAAAGGCTCTTATAAATAAATAATTCAAATGAAAAATGACATAAATTATTTTATTTTTCATCATGAACACATTTTTGTACATGAATACAACCATATGTTTTTATTCATTTATTTTATTGCTTGTTGTATTCTCCACCACCGGACTGGGGCATGTTTCAAATGGTCTTTTGTCGCTCCACTTCTTCACAGCATCTGAAATGACAAGGAAACCATTTTCATTGATTTGGGGTGCAATATATAACACTGCAGTGGCAATTTTGCCCCCCAAAAAACTAAAATAGTCAAGTTATCATGTTGTTTTCAGATTCTTTACAGTCTAATTATGTCACAACTGTTCTCCCGGCATGGTTTACTCTGAACGTATGTAATCCACAGTGTCACTGAATTCAACTTTAACCATTCACTTAAACTTTATATACTGTTTTATATGATCTCACTGCATTCCTTGACCATTAAAACATAGGGGTATACATCACCATTTCTTTATTACCATGTCTGGTTCCCGAGGTATGAATATGGTAACCATGGCAACTCCAAGGCAGTTATGATATCATGTTTGGTATCTTTGAAATTGATGGATGGATAGCCATCACCTTTTCTGCATTTCTTGTTTCGTTCAAGAGAAATGCTTAAAAAATACTGTATTCAGCAATGGCGAAAAAAATGGCCGCCACAAGCCATTTTCGCAATGGCTCCATTTCTGAAATTGAAGTGTACCAAATTTCACACTTTTATGAAAAAGTGAACATTTCACCTATATTTTGTCACAAACAGTACAGTATCCTCTGGGCTAGTAAGTCATAGCTGATCAAATTAACAAACCGTTAAAGTTTGCCACCTCATTGTTCATTGCTAAGTTAAGTTAATGCTAAGTAACTATTAGTACAATGTAGCATTTCGATTTAGCCTAATGTAACATTTCAAACTAACGACTTACCTTTGTCATTTTTGATGTATTAGTATAATAGAGGGCCATGTTTGTGATTGTCAGTCAAGTGAGTGAGAATGTTGCAGTCCGTCAACCAAACAAGCCAAAACTGGAATTGTGCCTTTTAAAGCCAATTCTTCTTCTCTGATTTATTGGCAGATCACATATCTTTTGTGCATATACCGCCACCTACTATACAGGAGTGTATACAGGGACTTAGACTATGGATGGGGGTAAAAGGATCCTGAGACAATTGGCTACATAATAAGTGGTCTGAAATGGATGTCCAGTAGACATTTTTATTTGGTTGGTTGAAATGAAGTCTGAAATTGACATCCAGTAGACATCTTTATTTGGTTGGTTGAAATGTGGTCTAAAATTGACCTCCAGAAGACATCTTTATTTGCTTGGTTGATAGGTGGTCTGAAATGGACGTGTAGTAGACGTCTTTATTTGGTTGGTTGAAATGTGGTCGGTATGGATGTCCAGCAAACGTCTTTATTTGGTTGGTTGATAGGTGGTCTGTAATGGGCATCCAGTAGACATCTTTATGTGGTTGGTTGAAATGTGGTCTGATAGGTATGTCCAGTAGATATCTTTATGTGGTTGGTTGCAAGGTGGTCTGAAATTGACCTCCAGTAGACACTTTTATTTGGTTGGTTGATAGGTTGTCTAAAATGGACATCTAGTAGACGTCTTTATTAGGTTGGTTGAAATGCGGTCTGAAATGGACATCCAGTAAACGTCTTTATTTGGTTGGTTGAAATGTGGTCTGATTTTCACATCTAGTACGTCTCTTTATTGGGTTGGTTGAAATGTGGTCTGAAATGGATGTCCAGTAGACATCTTTATGTGGTTGGTTGAAATGTGGTCTGAAATAGACCTCTGTTTTTGGTTCAAATGATGGCCACGACTGGCCGCCGGGATTTAGCCCAAATATTAACGTCTATTAAAGGTTATGTGCTGGGGGGGTTGTCTTTCATTTTTTCATTAATGATTTAACACTGATAGAAACATAAAGGAATAGGCCACTGAGATTGAAATTGTCTGAACAATGGTATAGGCCTATTCCTTTAAACAACATAGGCTACTATAAGAATCTATAAGAAAACAATTGTCTAGGCTATATGTATGTGTAGCCTATGTGTTTTATTCAGGTTAACAGTAATAGTAAATGGAAATGCAGATACTGTTATAACAACAACTTTATCTTTTTCTTTTTTTTCCCCCATTTCCAAATTGAATGCATGCTGTTTCTAGTGCCTTTTTATCTCTGGAAATGAATGGTGTTATAAACATAGAACATTTTCTCTGTTGTTTTAAACAAACTGCTAGCCTATTATTTTGCACATAACTGTAGGCCTATGTTTTTATCTCATGATAAAAATCATACCATCTATGGTCCATGATCATCTTCAAAATATAGCCTATGCATTGTATGTTTAATCACTTAATTTATTGTAATTGTTTAGGCTACCATCTCTTATGTTCTCATTTGGCTACCTAAGCTAAGGCTGCATCTTAATCATGGTAGTTACAGAAGCACAGTTGAGTGCATGCCTTTGCAATGCTATGGAAGGCAAAAACACATTATTTTTGTACCTATTCAAAATATGTCTGCTACTTCTGAACATATTGTGAGTAGGCTGCAGGTTAAAATTGACATCAGTAGTGCGCCTATCACTGCTTCTGTCAAACTGCTGTGGAAATGTAGCCTAAACGGGATGATTTAACCTAGTCTGCGTTGGAAGTAAAGCTCACTTCTCCGTGGTCTCAACTGAATGAAGTTAACGTTACTTGGTCACATTAACATTAACCTATGCTTTTTTTGTCATTGGTTGCTGAGGTAAATCTTACCCAGATACAGCAGTGCTATTTTCTGATAGGCTGTTGTGCAGCCAGTTTAGTTTTTTTGATTGGCTGTTAGTGACAGGCTCAATTTAGAACTACCGTGGAGACCGATATGAGACAGGCGCAGATAAAGCATGACAGAATAACTAAATATTTTTTTCTGCGTGGGAAATACAGTGTGTGACGGGAGAGAGTGAGTAAAGAAATGATTTAGTATCACGCTCAATGCGTGACAGTTGAGAGCCTTCATAGAACTATTTAACCAAATTAGGTACAGTATATCGACTCCAGACTGTGTTCTGACCACGCATTACCATAAACTGAAACTCTCTAGTGCCCCCTAGTGGTCAAATATTATAACTTGGAAACGGTTTGACCTAGCTTATCCAAACTTAGTATATGGACTCCTGACCGTGTTCTGACTACGCATAACCATGAATCGAAAGTCTCTAGCGCCCCCTAGTGGTCAAATATTACAGCTTGGAAACGGTTTGACGTAGCTTATCCAAACTTAGTATATGGACTCCAGACCGTGCTCTGACTACGCATAACCATGAATTTAAAGTCTCTAGCGCCCCCTTGTGGTCAAACATTATAACTTGGAAATGGTTTGACCTATCATAGCCAAAGTTGGTACACAGACTGTGGACCATCTTCTGATCATGCAGTATGACTTATATGACACTCTGTAGCGCCCCTACGAAGGGAAAGAGTGTAAAAGGCAGACTGAGTGAGTGTGTGAGAGATAGCGTGAGTGTGTGCGAGTGTAAAAATGAGGATGAGACAAAGAGAGCACAGCTGTTCCCAGTGAAAGTGCATTCACTGTGCGCCATTCTTGAGGTATGCACTCTTTGCGGTGCACATGGTGCGAGGGTCCGTCATCGGCATTAATATTTTATTCTTTATTTTATGCAGACTTGCCAAATGCAAACTCACTCATAAGTCCTGTGAGATTGTGGCTTCAGTTCTACAGTCACCAAACTCTCTGATAGAGCTGGACCTGACAAACAATGACCTGGGAGATTCTGGAGTTCAGCTTCTATCCAAGGGACTGTCCAGTCCACACTGCAAATTGCAGATGTTAAGGTTAGTGTGTTATATGCGTATTGATTATGAAGATGCATCATTAGCAATGCACAATAATAATGCAGTAAACAGTTTGTGTGTATTACTGATATTCCATTCAGTCTACAGTGTGTTAACTTTTACTGATTTTTAACAGTTGCTGAATCTGACTGTCACATTCTAAAAAAGGCCAGAATAAGACCGGTGTCCTGGATGCAAACTCTTATTTCACAATTCTCTCTTTCTCTCTCTCTCTCTCTCTCTCTCTCTCTCTCAGACTTTCTGATTGTCTCATCACAGAGAAGGGCTGTATTTGTCTGGCTTCAGCTCTAACCTCAAACCCCTCCCATCTAAAGAATCTGGATCTGAGCTACAATCATCCTGGAGAATCAGGACTGAAGCTGTTATCGGCTCGACTGGAGGATCCAGTCTGTAAACTAGAGAAGCTTAAGTATGTTTGGAGTCAAACACCAGTCATATGAATATTTAAAATGGATATTTATTAAAGTCATCCTTAGAAATAGTATGAAGATATTAGAAAGGAAGGTGAACAGACAGACATGAAGATGAGCAGAGACAGATCTGGACCCTTGTGAAAGAGAGATACTGTAATTTATAGAAAGATAAGGGTAACACACATCAAACACCACAAAGTCATGGCAAAGGTTTTGATATTACTGTAATAATCATCCGTATCCATGGTCTGGGGACGGTGTTCTGTGGGTGGGTTTACATCAGAAGAGAGACAACCGGCCAATAAGCGAAGCTGATTAGACGAGCTGTCCAATCGTTTCAAACCAGAACTGTGTAACGTTCAGCCCCCTACTTTCTTTTAAAAGGCTGTGCTACACGCAAGGGGGTTCTTGTGGAATTAAATGCAATAGCAGGTTAATACTGGACAATAACCTAATAGACCAATTAATTACTATCCAGATGCGCGCACACACACACACACATAGAAAGACGCACCAAACTGTTCATTTAAATTGACGCGCTCAGCGCTCTCTATTTTAAATACACCCCAAATACCTGTGCAACACAAACCCCTTTATCTCAGCCCACAACATTTAATATTGATTCCGAAGGATAAGGAATTCCTCTAGTCAGTCCAAGAACACGCAACTGCAGTCATTAAACTCCAGCAAGAATAATCATAATCTTCCCAGCAAGACAAACGAAAAAAAATATAATCCTCATACAAAAAGGCAAAAAGTGTGATCGCTAACTGTGGTATACCACGCGAAAAAAATATATACAAAACAGTCTCAACCTCACCAGATCTGAAGAGTGTAGTCCATTTGGAAAGTTCTTGTCCGCGTTGCGGGTGCGAGTAAATGCAATCTGTGTGGTCTGAGTTAGTTTTTTAGTCTCCCCCGTTTTTTTATATCACTGTTCAATAACTGCTACAGTGAACATACAAGGAGACCCATTTAACAAACAACTTGGCTGCAGCAAACAATACTGGCGCCACAACATTCAAAACTCAACCACAAAACTCAACCACACTCAAAACTCAAAACTCAAAACTCAACCACACTTGCTGCTCTTGCGGCCGTCCCACACACCTACCGCAACTATATAAACTTGGGTGCGCGGTGATGGACATATCGGGCGGCGGCGGCCTTAAAGAGATATCCCCCAGATTCTTACCATAACACACAGTGATCAGTTGCTCAGTAGAGTGTGGATCGGGCCGATTTTTTCAGTCCGAGTTCGACCCGAGTCCGACAGAGCAGTGATCAAATCCGAACCGAGCCCGTTACATATTAGCATACTTGTGTCCGGACTGCAAAAAATGATTTCTAAGCAAGTAAAAACAGTCTTGTTTCTTGAAAATAAGTTTTATTTTAAGTACAAATAGAAATAAAATCTTGTCAAGCAATTTATATCAAGCAAAATATTGTCTTATTTTGAGAAAATTGATCTAACTTTTTATTATTAAGATTTTCCTGCTAATATCAAGATGAATTTAACCAGTAATAAGCTAGTGAAAATTGACAAATGATCTCAAGAAAGCAATACTTTTTTCCTTATTTTTTTCTTATTTTAAGTCTAGATAGAAATAAAATCTTGTCAAGCAATTTTTACTTAAGAAATATTGTCTTATTCTAAGAAAATGGATCTAACTTTTTCTTAATAAGATTTTCCAGCTAATATCAAGATGGATTTGAAAATTTACAAATGATCTCAAGAAAGTAACAGGATTTGCTTCCCTATTTTAAGACTAAAATCCTACACTACACCACTACATTTTCCCAATTCAAGAATCTTAAAGACAATTACAGAAATGCAAGGTTTTTAATCCCTCTTCACAGTCTTAAAACTATTATAACAATTTAACACCACATCAAGATCCAAAATGATATATCAGCTACAGTTTGCCCATCAGATGGCCTATATGACACAATGACACCAGCTCAGTTACTGTACTTGTATTGAATTTGGGATCTCTGCTGTCATAGCCTACCATGTCCTAAATTAGGCACATACATGTAGTTAGTGGCCTATTCGCCATGGTATTCATGGTGTATAGCCTAATCTCTTAATCCTGGTCTATGCCTGTTGATAGGTTGCCGTCATATGGAGATAGCCTATAAGATGTTGTTAGGGTACTTGAGGTAGTTGGTTGGTCTTTGCTGTAGTAATGGTGGTTGCTATGCTGGTTGCTATTAAAATCATATTGATTAGTAGGTTGTCATAGTGACAGTGGTTGTACACTGGTGGTTGATAGGCTGTTGCTGGTATACAGTAGTTATGGTGCTTGCATACTACTAGACTAAACTACTAAATACATCATATAGGGTGAATAATGTTAAAGATAAGAATACTTATGGTGCCTTAATTGAGACATAATCACTCATTTGTGTAATCCTGTATTTTGGGGAAACGTTTTTGAAAAAATTTCGGGCACTTTCATAGATGCAACTCCAGATTTGACCCATTGGTGGCGCTGTACCATGTTGATCTTTAACAGTTTGAATGCCAGGTGTTTTTAACAAGCTTTGGCCCAGAGTGCCAGCAATCCAGGCCACTGTTGCCTATTTTTATAGAGCCACAGCGTATTCTGTGTTATAGCTATGGACACATACTATGGGTCATTTGAAAGGTAAGACTCTGAGCTCTCAGTGGGTGAAAACCGTTTATTTCTACATGCCTCCGTTCCTGAGAAATCCCAAGCTAAACAGTGGGTAGTTTTCATCAAAATCCTTGTTTTTTTCTAGAAAAGGAGATATCGCTTCTTTTATGATTATGATGGCGTGTTCTCTGTCAAGTTTCGAGGAGTGACACAAGCCGAATCATGCCTGTGGTGAGACTGCCACCTAGTGACGAACCCGCGAAAGGACAACATGACATGACGTGCATTATTTGACACGAATGCTGCAATAGTAATCAAATGCTGCCTTGTGATGTGAAAATGTCCAGACAAAATGTGCAGATCGTGAGTTTTTATGAGTTTCCGATCGTAATTTATTTCAGTTCTATTTATCACAGAGTTCCAAAAATCATATATAACCTGTGTGACGGTTTCTATTTTCGTAAATTAAAAAAAAAGGCAAAAACGTAACATTACGTTTTTGGCACTCAACGCATGACAAGTAATAACGGCATATTACGTTTCTGGCATTCAAAGTGTTAACTTATTGATAGGCTACTTAGTTTGTAACACTTTGGAAACAAATTGTGGTAGAATTACATCAAAATAGTTACTAGACAAAACTGGTATTTGATCTCCCAGATTTAACAAGTTCACAGTGGCAAACCAAGGTAAGCAGAGCAACTTTGTAAAAAAAGCTAAGCTTGAATTTACCATAAATGTCTTATATTCAAGCAAATTTGTCTTGTTTTCAGCATTTTTGTTGACTAGTTTTAAGAAAATATGGCTAGTTTATAGACTCTAGATCTCAAAAATAAGGAAATTAATCTTGATATTTTTTCTTGTTTCAAGAAATGTTGCTTGAAATAAGTAGACTATTTTGCTAATTTTAAGAATTCTATTTTTGCTCATTTTAAGAATTCTTACCCAGAAAATTTTGCTTACCCCATTGGCAGATTTTTTTGCTCAATACAAGACAATATGACAGAAATTTAAGAATCTTCATCTTATTTCTAGAGGGGCATTTTTTGCAGTGCGAGTCCGACCGAACACCGAATCACACTATTTTCATTGCCCTGCTAATGACACACATTGCCCGTGTGGAAAGTCCGGTTTTATCACTCAACTTCAGGGAGCTATATCAGCGTGCGTGCACCCACACACACACACACTCACAGTGCCAAAAGTGACTGGGCCCAGTCAGAGACAATTATAAGCCCAGTCATGTCAGGCATCAACGTAGGCTAAATCACTAACATGAGCGTATTTAAATGAAGTAGCCCAAGGCTAACGGTAATTTAGTTGTAGCCTACAAGACGGTAACGTTCAATTTTATGCGCTAGCTCACCTTTCATTAACGTTGCTCCATCTCCTTTTCCCTCCCTCTCCTTTCTCTACCAGAATTAGCCATCTCGTTGTTGTTTATTCTCCATACATCCACATGAAAAAAGTTCTTATGGTTAGGCTATTCTGCTGCATGTCTGTAGCCCAGAGTGTAAACAAATGACTCTGCTGCCTGGAGCCTATGCAGACATGTGCATTTCTGGTTGGCTGCTAAAGTAACGGGAATAAACGGCTAACGGGTTCTGTCAGACTTCGGTTGGGTTTCCATGCTCTATTGCTCAGATACACAATATACATAGTGATAATACATAAACATTATATGCTATCTGAGTAATACCTGTTAAGAGCAGCAATAAACTTATTGAGGACACTTCATTTTAATGTGACAGGTCACAACTTAATATATATAATCGTGTCAAGTTAAAAAAAAACCTCCAGACCATGAATACGGATGAACAGCAGTGTGTGTGTCAGGCTATATTGTTACAGTGTCCTCTACTATTCCTGCCAAAAGGTTCATGTGTGTGACAGTTTTGTTTTTATTGCAGAACTGACCATGCTTCATTAGACAGAGCACGACCACGTTTGCTGAGATGTAAGTTTGTATTTATTCACTAGATGTGTTTGGGATTGCTCAGCATGGTATGCTTGGGTCTGTGTTTTAGTGTATGAGTGTGTGTGTGTGTGTTTGTTTGTGTTTGTGTGTGTGCATTCTATCTTATCATCTTCAGCTTTCTCTCTCTTTCTCTTCTGTGTGTGTGTGTGTGTGTGTGTGTGTTCCCTCCTATCTTTCCCTCCCCCTTTTCTACTCCCTCCATCTTTCCACTCATCCTCCTCCCCTTCATCATCTTCTCTTTCTGTGTGTGTGTTTCCTCCTCCCCTTTCCTCCTCTCTTTCTGTTCCCTCCATCTCTCCACTCCTCTTCATCTTCTCTCTCTATGTGCTTCGATGTTTCTGTATGTATGTGTGTGTTTCCTCCTCTCTTCCCCTCCTCTCTTTATGTTCCCTCCATCTCCCCAATCTTAATCTTTTCTTTCTCTTTCTGTGTGTGTGTGTGTCTGTGTGTGTGTGTGTGTGTGTGTGTGTGTGTGTGTGTGTGTGTGTGTGTATGTGTGTGTGTGTGTGTGTGGAAAAACAGCAGAGGTAGCCCTCCCAGGAAAGCCCAAGAGGAGTGGTGATATGCCATGGCCCACTCCTAATTATAGGAAATGTCAAAAAGGAATGTTTTAAGTCTAGACTTAAAGGTATTGAGAGTGTCCGCTTCGCGAATGTAGGGAGGAATAGAATTCCATAGAAGAGGTGCTCGATAGGCAAAAGCTCTTCCCCCAATTGTAGTTTTAGATATGGTCACTTTTTCAAGGAGGCCAGCATTTTGAGATCTCAGAGGTCTTGCTGGATGGTATGGAACAAGTAAATCTGTAATATATGCAGGAGCTAAGCCATTAAGTGCCTTATACGTCATGAGAAGGATTTTGAAGTCAATTTGATTTTTGACAGGAAGCCAGTGTAGAGATGCTAGAATGGGAGAAATATGTTCATATTTTTTAGTTCTAGTGAGTGTTCTAGCGGCTGCATTTTGGATTAGCTGTAGACTTTTAATGCAGGTGTTACTGCACCCTGAGAACAGAGCTTTGCAGTAGTCGAGTCTGGAGGTAACAAATGCATGTATAAGTTTTTCAGCGTCCTCAAAGGACAGGAACTTCCTAACCTTAGCAATGTTTCTAAGGTGAAAAAATTATGTTTTAGAAATGTGCTTTACATGGCTATTCAGGGAGAGGTCTTGATCAATAATTACCCACAGATTTTTCTCTTGTGAGCTAAATGAGAGTGTAGGACTGCTAAGTGAGCTATGATGGTGAAGCGAGGTGTCCTTCAGTTGTTTAGAGGCAATCATCATAACTTCAGTTTATCTGAGTTCTCTCCACTTCTCCTCTTTCCCTTCCTCATCTTTTCTGTGTGTGTGTGTGTGTTCTCTTCCCCTCCTCTCTTTATTTTGGTATTTTGCTATGGAGTAGGCTACGCAACAATGCTATATTTAAGACAAGTGTAGATGCAGATGTCAGTATGGGATTTATGGCTGCCATGTCTCTTGTCTGAGTGACATCCTTGAAGTAGAACAATCAGCAGGCAGTTAATATTTGGCTTGTACCGATTTTAGCACTACAAAACACTCAACACCTTTTTAAATTTCCAGAGTTGCCTACTAGCTGTGCCAAAGATACTTTATCCCGGTCTCTGACTAGCTATCTTCAAGCTCAGTCAGCCTCTCACTTGACGTTAGCTCCATCTAGAGGATTTTTATGGGCCCAAACAACATGCAAGTTAAAAATGTTGTTTCAAAAAAATGGAAAGGCCCTTGACATTCAGATTAATAATTTTTCCGTCTAATCTATGAAGAATGTTCACCTGCCTTGCTGGTGGTAGTTTACTAAATAAACCCTTTGCACTAGAAATCTTTGATATGACAGCTAAGTTAGTACAATGCTAAATGTATACTTCTCAACAAACACGTTTTTAACCCATTTAAGGTATGAATTCCAGCGCAATTGGATTAGAAACTGAAAGTGTAGACTATATATTTCTCAAATTATGCTGAAATGTGAAATTCAACTTTTTTGGTCCAAGCATTCCATTTTTAGAATTTTCTCAGAAACGAAGCTTGCGACAAGCGGCTGGTTTTGAAATGGAGAGTCACATATTCTCTCATTTTTTTGTGTGTGTACAGTATGTGTGTGTGTCCATATTCTGAGGAGGATGTTTCTCTCCCCTCCTTGTCTCTGCAGATGCCTGTAAACTCACACTGGACCCAAACACAGCATACATAAAACTCTCTCTCTCTGAGGGGAACAGAAAGGTGACATGGGAGTCTGAGAAGCAGCCGTATCCTGACCACCCAGAGAGATTTGACTATTGCCGTCAGGTGTTGTGTGAAGAGGGTCTGTCTGGACGCTCCTACTGGGAGGCTGAGTGGAGTTGGGATGATGGGGGTGATAATGGGGCTGTAATAGCTGTGGCCTATAAAAGCATCAAGAGGAAAGGGGGGAGTGATGATGTCATAATGGGACGGAATGCCAAGTCCTGGAGTCTGTTCTGCTCTCCTAACAGTTACTCTGTCTGGCACAATAATAAACACACTAACATACCTGCCCCCTCCTCCAGCTCCAGAAGAGTAGGAGTTTACCAGGACTGGCTGGCCGGCACTCTGTCCTTCTACAGCATCTCCTCTGACACACTCACACACCTGCACACGTTCCACGCCACATTCACTGAGCCCCTCCATCCAGGGTTTTATGTTTATCTATACTCCTCAGTGTCCCTGTGCCGGATCACATGAGCTCCTCCTCCAACAGGTATGTCCACTTGTCACTTGCTCATACAGTTTTCATTCTTGTGTGTGTGTGTGCGTGTGTATGCATGTGTTTGTTTGTGTGTGTGTGTGTGTGTCCGTGTGTGTGTGTTTATGGGTGTTAACTATTCCTCTGCCTCCTCCCTTATTATCTGTCCTCCTCTCTCTTTCTGTCTCTCTTCTCTACTCCTTCCTCTTTTCATCCCCTCTCTCTTCTCGTCTCATCTGTCCATTCCCTACTTTCTTCTTTTTCTCTTCTTTCTTTCATGTCTTCCCTCTCTCTATCACTATCACTACCTGCTCTTCCCATCATCAGCTCATTCATTCCCTTTCTCTCCTCTTTTCCCCGTCCTCTCATCTGACTCTCTTTCTCTTTACTCTATTTCTCTCATCTGTCTCTTATCCCTCTCTTTCTCCTCCTTTCTCTTTTTTCCCCTCTTTTTCCTCCTACTCAAGCGAGTACGTCGCTTTCTGCTTTGCTCCTGCAAGACCTTCTTTCTTTGGATAATTTCAACTATTTTTCTATTCTCGTTTTATCTCACTTTCACAAGTTTAGTGTATTCACAGTAAGCCGAACAAAAAGGCATGTTTTAATGGTTAGTTTTAAAAGCAAGATAACTTCAGAACAGCTGGCAATAACTAAGCAGCGATTCACCTTGACTTTGGATTGAGACAAAATGCAAGACCGAGGAGATCTTGCATAAAATGCACTGAGCTGGAACAAAGGATTTACATTCTGGAATCAAGGAATGATGAACTACGGGAGACGTCTCGTGAAAGGACCCCAACAGCAGAAGCCATAACTGGGAATGTGGAGAATGAAACACAACTGGCTGATATGTCTGCAGTTGGAGCAGTGGAATTCATTGATCTCACAAAACAGAATGTGAGTACTGATCGCTGGCACAGAGTAGGTGCAAAACCCCAAAAACTAAATGGAAGGGCTGTTACCTCAACACCTGTGCATTTTAATTAAGTTATACCCATATTGCATTAGTCCAGAAATATAATTAATGCTACAAACTACAATAATAATTGCAGGCCAGTGGACAACTTACAGCCAGTAAGACTTCAGAACCAATCTGAGTGCCTCAGAGATCAAGAGATGGATTCTCCCAGAGGGCAGGTTCACCATAGACACAGACAAAATCACAAAAACAAAGCAACGGGCCAAGGTGATGGACAACACTCATCACCTGTTCATCTGACAATCCGATTATTTTGTATAGCTCTGAAACAACAGAGAAGCGTAAAGTTTCGCGCTCTCTCTCATTGCTAACATTTTTGACTTTTCACACTAACACACAGACACGCACTCAGCACACTCGCCATTTTTCTCCATTATTTTTCTCCATTACCTTTCCCCTAGACACCTTTTGATCTACAATAAACTTTGATATTATTTTTAGAATTCGTTTGTTGCCTCGTTTATGTTACGGCAAGAGTCGGTTGTAACAATAGTGTCAGAACATAGAGCTATCGAACGAATCATTGTACTGTATGTTGGAGCGAATGACATCTTCAAAGAACAAGCCAATGTGCAACGTGGCTTAAGGGGACTTTTCTCTGAACTATGTAAGCTTGGAATACAAATCTTTTTTCAGAGCCCTATTACCAGCACAGGGCAGTTTTGCCTTCTCGCCATTATTTAGTCACATGGCTGGCATAAGCATGTTTTTCCCTTGGAATAAACGTCATTGACAATTTCAACCTTCTCTGTAATTGCAGAGTGTGGTGTTTTTTCTTATGTATTAATGTTAAAATGGCACTGAAAAAATGGCAAAATGGTACTAAAATGTAGCCTGGGAATTTCCATGCTCCTTTGCTCGCTTATTTCATTTCACTCTGCAGAGGAGCATGGTGACCATGGCCGTTTTTCTCGCTTACTTTCGGTATCCAATCGCAGAACAAAAAGGGATTTGTACGGCCCTCGATTGCATTTTACGTCACGTGGTGGCTCTGGTATTGGCTCCGAGGTATGTACAGACGCTATGATAGACATTCGTAGCGCCCAACAAACGGCTATGGACAATTGTAAACGATGCTTCCGCTACGAGAAATGCAATAGATAGGTCCCCAGACTAAATATCACTTGTGATTTTAGTTTGGCATTCGCCAGGCTAACTAAAATGTTAAAATGGTACTGAAAATGTAAAAGGTCTCTGTCAAAAAATTAGGCCTCTATGTCTGCCTCTGCTCAAGGCAGAGGTAGGCCACTATTCTCTGAGTAAACATGATTTTATAACCACATCACATTTGGACAAGTATCAAAGGAAAACATTAGGTGGCCTGTTTAAGGAATAGAGCAGGGAGTCACAGGGAGTCTGCATAATAACCTTGAGGAGGTCACCTGTGTGTAAACATGATTTCCGAGTAGACCATATTTGGATTTTATAATTACCAAAGAAAAACATTTAGTGTTTTAATGGTTTGATGAGTAGAACATGAAGTACCAGACAGCACCTGCTAAATAAGGTCAGGTCACATAAAGAGTCTTAAGTACGAGTTAAATGGTTTTCCTGTATTTCAACTTAAAGAAATTCATATGGTGGGGGTTACTATGCCACTGGATATCATGTTGAATGTGTTTATGGAAAGTACCGTGCCTTTTATTGAAATCTTGTAATATGAAGTATGTGCCATCAGCCAAAAACCCCGGTACCACTGAGTCTAAAACACCATAGAATGTCCTTGTATGTTATTCACAATTAATATTCATCTAACTGTCTTTAAGTAAGGGATAACGGCCTTCGAGGTGTCCCGATATCAGAAAAATGGACGACACGAATAATTCTGTTTGCCTATGAGAAGTCCATTATTTTTCTGATATCGGGACACCTCGAAGGCCGTTATCCCGCTTATCACCCGGTTGCAACTAAAGCGTATAGATGGTAAGCAAGTGTTTAAAACATAAAAGAAACATGTGGCTCCGTTTAGAAAGAAGTTACCCTCTTCGGTTGGGGTACTATTTTCATATGGAAGAAGATCCGCAAGGCTGCATTCTAAAGAGCATTGATATAGAACGCTGGTGAAACTTTTTTAACCCAACAATGCCTCAGGTGTCCTGTTATCTAGAAATAACGGACACCCTGACAGCCAATCAGAAAACAGTATTCCATTCCACCGGGTGATAATGCCATATAATCATGTCAAAAGTTGAATGCACTAATTTCTCCAAAATCAAAGTATATGGATATCATGTCTGATCGCGGTAGCCTAGGCTATAGATTGGCTACCAAACGAAAAGGACAAGTCAAGTATGAGAGATTTTGAGCAAAAGACGTCTCCAGATTGGCCTTGGAGTTGTGCGTAATTGGACATAAACTTTACCACTATATCTTACTTGCGGACCACTATAGTATGGTTGGTTAGAACATTACAGAACAAATAAATAAAATAAAATAGCCTATTCATTCAACTGTCCAATCTCAAGCAGGCTATCCAAATCTGCTTTCTGCATAATGCAGGCAACAGAGAGATGGTGCGAAACTCCGCGGTTGTATAGGCTACCTACGAAATGCCAAAATCATCCAGCTGCGTCTCATCTAAAACGCCCAGTCCTCACTAAACCGCCCTCACACAGTACTGCCCCTTACTTCGTCACTGTCAACGTGCTGCGTTGTTATTGAACATCCGGGTTCTCATGTGCTATCGCTAGCCTGGGGAATATTGAAGTTGCGTTCGATAGATAGGAAAGTGAAAGCATTTGGCGGCTTGTTTGTATTTTCTCTAGAGTTAGGTTCGTGAAAATGACTCTTATTCCGATTATAAATGGAGTATTTACGATATTTAAGTCATGCAAACTGCCTACGGCCAGATTGTTTGATGTCAAACGGAAAAAGAGTTAACAGGACACGTAGGCCTACATCAACCAAATATTTTTCGGTGTATCCCAACGTTATACCAGTAAATACACTCAATGAGGCCCCTTCCTTTATACAGATACTGACTGAAACCGCAGAGCTCATAAGTCACGCGGCACGTCCCTCTACCGAATTGCTACGTTATAGTATGATACCGTTAACCAGGCCTCTCAAGTTTTGAACTCCGCTCGGAGTGAGATTTTTCTTTTTTGGCCTGGCGTAGATCTACAGTACAGTGTACATGTATGTACGTGTATAAGAGACAGTAGTCTATGTAAATGCATGTATTTTAGGTGATTTAGAGACAGACAAGGTACTGTCACCCCGAAATAATGACCTCCAATGAATTCTGTGAAAAGAAATGGACAAATGCACTGGCATCAGGAGGCTGTTTTGCAAGGGCTTAAAGACAACACTGGAAAATATAAGAATTCTGCATTTCAGAAGTATTGAATCAGGTCCACCCTGTGGTTCTGTTCTATTTTTTTTTAATTAGGCCACTAATGATTAAGTAGTGATGATGCATCATTATTTACTATGTATTAATAAACATTCATATAGCCTAAATATTTCTTTAGACTAGGCTATTTTATGTTTTTATTTAATTAGACCTATTTCAATATGTCACTGTAAAAAAACAGGCCTAGTTGTAGCCTATAATCTTTAAATATTGTTCATTATAGCTTTAACTGAAATCTTATCACTGAACCATTTGAAGAAGTACAGTATGTGCCTTTCTTTTATCTTGGCCTAGTGCTTTTACAGTAGGTTACACATTCTGTGCATATGACAAACTTTAAAGCCACCACATGCAACTTTTAGGTAAAATTTCGACGTTTCCTATTCATTACACCTTTATGTAAATTGCCTAGAACTCACTAGACTTGATAAATGACATGTTCCGGAGTAAAACGAGCCCCTTCACGAGATTGTCCGACCCTCCTAGAGGCAGATACCGCCTATGCAAGATCAGGCAGCGCGTCCCGGCTATCGTAAGTTTTGGTTAGCAAGCAAGCTAGGTCACGTGACTTAGCCAGAGTTTACTGTTTGAATTACAACGCGATTTGTGACTTCTCAGCGCATTCAACTGTCGATACATTTTGTTAGTGGCGATCACCATTGACTATGCAATTCTAAATGGAGGATTATTGGCAGAAACACTAAATAACTGCTTTGTTTGGTTGTTAGCTTACTGGATGACGCCACCGGATCCTGCATAGGTTCTCTTTAAAAGTATTGCTATGTAAGGCAAATGCTTTAATTTGGGGTCTAATAGGCCTATTGTACCAGACCAAATTTAAGACAATGGCGTCACCAGCTGTAGTCAGGGGCGCAACTAATCACTTTTGGGGGGATATGCGATAACATTTTTTGCGCTGAAATAACATAAAATAAAATTCTGAACCATAAGATGACCTTCAAAGTTGGTATATTGTGAACAACACATTTAACACAACAACAATGAAGGCAGCAATTGTCAACTAATGACGAATATGGGATGCATTTGTGTACAGAAGTAGGCAAGAAATTTTTGAAAAATTTGTTTCCATTTTCTGCAATCTGGTGCATTTTAACAAGTTGCTAGATAGCTTCTCATAGCAATTAATTAAATGGTTTATCTAATGCATTGCACATTATTTGAATGCTCCATGAGGTCATATAGCAGCCTGGCTGAGTTGTATTGGGCAGTAGGTTGTATATTTCTTACAATTGAACCAAAATGTATTTAATTTCAGACTTTAATGGCATTTACTGCTGAATTCTCAGTTTGACGTGATGCACATAGTCTTTTATTCTTTTGGACCCTTTTTGGATAATAATGAGGAACATGCTGGGGACAGTCTGTCTTTGCAATTTGCTAAATTCCCCTATATTCATTATAAATAGTTTAATTGAAATGTGTCTAAACCCTTGGAGGAACAGTAGCCTACCTTGTGTTTCTGAATCAGTAGCCTAATTAGCACAGGGTATTTTTTGACCAACATATCAGTCATGGGATGCCTGTCTGAAATGACCATTTCAGCCTAATATTGGAGACTATACAAAAACAACTGGTGTTATTGCTACCTCATTGTAGATCTATACATTGGTATGCCTTTGACTTCCACTGTTTTTGGAATGCATACGGAACTACAGGACTTTGAAATAATTAATTAATTTGAAGGATAATGCATTATCATAGCAACTAGTGACCACTATAGATGGGTTGCACTTGTGGCATTCTTTCAAATGATATATGTATGGCATTTGGGAGAGAAAAAATCTCCGAGTTATGAAATAGAAAAAAAAATGATAGATTTTGAACTCATAAGTGCACGCGACCGCATCGCAATATTAAATGCGTTAGCTATTTTTATATCGCGAAGGGTCGGGTGGTGGGTAGTGGTAAGGGCAATTTTAAGGTTACCTGCTGTCATTCATGCACAATAATCTTTGGCATATGATCTCACGTGCTTTCATCTTTGTCTTTAGCTCTTTCTACCTCGGACAGGTACTTTTTTGCCCTCTCAATCTTGCTCCAAACAGGCTACATGGGCGCACTCCTCAATTTGGGGTGAATTAAAACTGGGCAATAAAGTAGAGGGGAGGGCTGTTTCTTACATTATTTTAAACTGCAAGAAGTTCAACGCGGTTATGATGAGCTTGTGGGTTTGCGCTTTTTTATACATTAATGTCTTGTGCATCTCTCACACGTGTATTGGAGAGGTGACACTATGAAACGTTTGTGTGTGTAACCTACAACATGTGAAAAGGAATTTTTCATAATTGTATAAACGAAGGCATATTTTGGTGTGTCAGCTCGAGGAAACTGTCATTAGCTCGTCTCACTAGCACACACACACACACACAAGCCCCCCTGGCCCATGAAACATTTGTATTCATTCTGCTTAAATTTCGGCTACTACTTCTCTTACCAGGCTCAGCTGACAGTAGCTATTCTGACCTCCTCAATCCCCTGGCTCACGTCTCTCTCCTCCACCGGTGAGCAGGTTGGTGCCTTGCATGGTTGCCTCTGCCACCGGTGTGTGAATGGGTGAATGTGAGGTATACATTGTAAAGCGCTTTGAGTGCTCGTAGGAGTAGAAAAGCGCTATATAAATACAGTCCATTTACCATTTACCATATATCTACATGGATTGGTTCTCCTTCTTCTGTATTGGGCCATATAACATTACATTGTTGAACTGCCACGTTAGATAGAGACTGTGCCTCCCCGGCAGTCTGTGCACTCACTCCGAGGCTGCTTCTGATGTTAACAGACCTGCACCCACTGATATGCAGTCATTGTTGCACATCACAGGAACATAGGCTAACTGCATTATTACTATTCTTGCATATTGTTGCTTCAACTTTTAGACTTTGTTGCCCCCCATTACGTTTCTCTGGCTCTGTCCATTTCGCCAGACAAACTTTCACTTCTCTCCAACTCAGTTCAGCTCAAGTAGCAGAAGAACTAGGCTACTTGGGTCAACGTGAGGGGAGGGGCGGGCCGGGCCGGCGGAGGAGGGCTGAGAGATTTCATTGGATTAGCCCGATGTCCTTCAGGAATTTCTACCAATGGCCGCATTTTGTGATTCAAATACCGTCGCAGCCGAAAAAATATTAAAAATATGCAGACGGGCGTGTGAAAACGCATGTGTGGCGTGTGAGAGTGTGAAAACACTCTGAAGAGTGTGTCACACGCTCAATGCGTGAGACTTGAGAGCCCTGCTTGAGGGGTTAGGGTGACCAGATAAGAGTTTGTGAAAAAGAGTACACAACAAAGTCATAAAAAAAATAGGCTAACGTACATTTTTGTACCTATAAAACAATTATGGTAACACAACCTTCAAACATATAAAATAAAACAATTATTTGTGTCAAGTCAAACTAGAGGTTAATGTCACCAGGGGGGAAAAAATGCGCAGGGAAAAAGGAAAAAAGGAATGCTGTGGGTTTAGGAACGGGAGCACCAAGTCACCTGAGCAGTAATCAAGCCAAACTCACGGCAGCTGCACGTGACGTCATCGATGCGACGGCACACAATTAAGGTTGACCCGCGAGTGAAGAGGCAACATGCTTAAAACGAGTGCTGAGCTTCAAACGCAAATTTGGTCCGGTGTGGAGCCGGCGCATGTGCTAGTTTCCGGTGTTGGATGTGCGGGAGCGTTTGTTCGAAGCAAGGAAAAGTTTTGAGTTTTGCAAAATTCACAGCAGCATTGTTTTTTTCCTTTTTCTTTTGTTTAAGTTTTAGTGTCAGGGTTAGTTTGATTTGGGAATATTTTGTGAGTGCACTGGCCGACGGCCTGTATAGGTCCGGTATACAGTGCGTTTGCTGATATTTCCTAATCATCATGGAGGGAGAGCAGGAGGATTGTTGGAGTATGGATGATTTGGATGAGGATGATGGTAGTTGGCGACTTAGGAAGGTGGTTAAAGCTAAGAGAGTGAGGGAGAACAGGGAGAGGGAGGAGAAATTGAATGTTGTTGTGAGGTTTGAGGAGGATGGAGGAGTTAAGAGTATGGATCCAATAAAGCTGACGAAAATAATTAAGAATCAAGTGGGAGAAGTGAAATATGCAAGAGTTTTGAATGATGGTAATTTGTTGATTGGATGTAACACTGAAGAGCAAGTTGGAAGGGCTGAAAAATTGCAAACAGTTGGAAAAGCAAAAGTAGTGAAGAGTGTGAAAGTTGGTGGTCAAGGAAGTAAGGGGGTGATTTATGGGATTCCTCTGTCAGTGGACATGAAGGACTTAATCAACAATGTAAAAGAAAAGTGTGAAGCTGTTCAAAGTGCTAAACGGTTGACCAGGGGGTTTGAGAAAATAGAAACTGAATCAGTTGTGATTCAGTTTAGTACTAAAGAGTTGCCCTCAGCCCTTTACTTTGGATACATGAGGTATAATGTAAGAGAGTTTACTCATAAACCAATGAGGTGCTTTAACTGTCAAAAGTTTGGCCATCTAGCTAAAATGTGTAAGGGTGAAAAGAGATGTGCAAAGTGTGGTGGAGCTCATGAGTATGGGGTGTGTGGAGAAAATGCAATTCCTAAATGTTGTAATTGTGGAGGGTCTCATAGTGCGGCTTACTGGGGATGTGAAGTAATGAAAAGGGAGACTGAAATTCATAATATGAAAATTAAGAACAAGGTTACTTATGCAGAGGCAGTTAAAAGGGTGGAACATTCAAGACCTAGTGGAAGCATTGTGAGAGAAGAAGCTCCAGGGAGAGTGTGGTCTCAGAGACAAGAGACTGCTAAAGAAAGGGAGAAAAATGAATGGGAGGAAAAGAAGAACCTAGTGATCTTTATTGCAGGGGTGATTAATGCTACTTCTGAGGTGAAGTCAAAAACTGAAAGGATACAAATTATTACAAAAGCAGCAGTTCATCATTTGGGCATGACCGGGTTAAAATGGGAAGAGGTCAGAGATGGCCTTAGTGGGATGCTACCAAGTCAAGAAGGAGCTGTAGGGTGATTTTATTGTTCATGTTAATTCTCCAATGGAATGCAAGGAGTTTGTTAGCCAATGGCCAAGATTTTAAACAATTTATAGTTAGTAGGTTAGTAAAGCCTGATGTATTATGCATCCAGGAAACATGGCTAAGACCAAGGTTTGATTTTGTTTTACCTAACTATGTTGCCATAAGACGAGACCGGGAGCAAGGGCAAGGTGGTGGTTGTATTACATTTGTGAGACAAGGTGTACCTTATAGATTATTGGGTCTTGGTAAGGAACAAGAATATATAGTAGTGGAAATATGGGCAGATAAAAAGAAAGTAGTAATAATTAACTATTACAACCCTTGTAAACCATTGGAATTAAATGAACTAGAGGGGGTAGAAGGACAGGACCAGAATAATGTAGTATGGTGTGGGGATTTTAATGCTCATAATACTCTGTGGGGAGGAGAAAGAGCAGATAATAATGGGCAAGTCATTGAAGAGTTAATGGATATTAAATCTTTAGTTTGTTTAAATGATGGGAGTGGAACGAGGATTGATGTTAGAACTGGTAAAGAATCAACATTAGACTTAACTCTTTTATCCAGTAGATTGGTTCCAAGGTGTGAGTGGGAAGTGCACAAGGGGAGTACTATTGGAAGTGATCACTACCCAATACTATGTACACTAGATATTGATGTTGGTTTGAGTGTGGAAGAGAGTCATGGGAGGTGGATTTTCAAAAAGGCAGATTGGGAGAGATTTATGGAAACAAGTGATTTATATATTAATTTAATCCAAGAAACTGAGGATGTTGAGAGGAATGAAATTGAGTTGAGGCAGAGTATTTATATGGCAGCAATGGTTTCTATACCAAAGAGCTCTGGAAAGTTTGTAAAGAAAGTAGTACCATGGTGGGATGCTAACTGTGAAGAGGTTGTTAAAGAAAGGAACAGGGCTTTTAGAAGATTAAGAAGAACACATAATTTTCAACATTTAATTGAATATAAACAAGCACAAGCAGTAGTAAGACGGACAATAAGACAAAGAAAAAGGTCATATTGGAGGGATTTTTGTAGTTCAATAGGTAGCACTACTAATATTAATGACATCTGGGGAATGATTAAAAAAATGGAGGGGAATAGGAGGGAATGGTCCTATCCAATTCTTTCTAATGGAGATCAGTTGGCTATTTCAAACTTGGAGAAAGCTGAAATGATGGTAAATACTTTTAGTAAGGTTCACAGTTCTAATAATCTAACAGATGAAGAGAAAAGGAGTAGGGAAGGAACAAGGAGTAGGTATATTGATGTTATTCAAAAGAAAGATAAACTAGAAGATAAGTATAATGTTCCATTTACTTTGAATGAATTAAGAAATGCATTGGGTAGATGCAAAAGTTCTGCTCCTGGTAAAGATGAGATTTGCTATGACATGTTGAAACACCTTAGTGATAATGCCTTGCAAGTAGTTTTAAAGTTGTTTAATAAAGTGTGGGAGGAAGGGAGGATTCCCTCAGGGTGGAAGGAAGCCATTATTGTTCCTATAAGAAAGCCTGGAAAAGATGCTAGTAGCCCTACTAATTATAGACCTATAGCTCTTACTTCTCATTTAGGGAAGTTAATGGAGAGGTTGGTTAATGGTAGACTAATGCATTTTATGGAAGAAAAGGGGTTGATGGCCAGTTGCCAAAGTGGATTTAGGAAGGGGAGAAGTACCATTGATTCAATCTTATGTCTTGAGGATGAAATAAGAAAAGCTCAAGTTAAAAAAAGAGACAGTTGTGGCAGTGTTTTTAGATGTGGAAAAGGCCTATGATATGTTATGGGTAGAGGGTCTCTTAATTAAATTGCATGTGTTAGGTATTGGTGGAAACATGTTTAACTGGGTTATGGATTTTTTGAATAATAGAAGTATTCAGGTAAAAATAGGAAAAGATATATCCAGAAGGTGGTTAGTTGAAAATGGGACTCCTCAAGGAAGTGTCATTAGCCCTCTGCTGTTTAACATAATGATTAATGATATTTTTTCTAATGTTGAGCCAGGTATTGGAAAGTCATTATTTGCAGATGATGGGAGCTTATGGAAGAGGGGGAAAAATGTGCAGTTTACTTTGAAGAAAATACAGGAAACTTTAACTCTAGTGGAAAATTGGGGAAAGAGGTGGGGTTTTAGATTCTCTATTGAGAAGACTAAAGTGGTGTTTTTTACTAGAAAGAAAATTGATGAAAGTCTTAAATTAAAGATGTATGGTAGGGACTTGGAAAGGGTTAACAGTTTTAAATTTCTGGGTGTCTTTTTTGACTCTAGACTTACATGGAGGGAACATGTATCTAAGGTTATTGACAAGTGTAAAAAAGTTATGAATTTAATGAGGTGTCTTAGTGGAATGGACTGGGGGGCCGACATGACTTCTTTGAAACAGATTTACATTTATTTAATTAGAGCCAGAATTGAGTATGGGTGTTTGGCATATGGATCTGCAGCCAAGTCAGTTTTAGCTGGGCTAGATATAGTCCAAGCTAAAGCGCTTAGGATATGTACAGGAGCTGTGCGCTCTTCCCCAGTATGTTCTTTGCAAATAGAAACAGGAGAGATGCCACTGTATTTGCGGAGGAAACAGTTGCAGGCAAATTACTGGGTCAATTTGATGGGTCAGAGGTGTGATCACCCAGTTAAAGTTACTATCCAACCAAGCTGGGAGAGAGAAGTGACAAATCTCTCAAGTTTTGGATGGACAGGGGAGATTGTGGCTCAAGAACTGGCTATTCTTGATAAAAGCTTCTGCTCAGGAGTACTGTGGCCTTCAGTTCCATTATGGCAACTGGAGGTACCAAAGAGTGACTTGCAACTACTTAAATTTAAGGCTGAGAATCCAGAGGTGAATTTGGTGCAGGTATTTCTGTGCCATATTCAAGAAAGTTATCAAGACCATGTATTAATCTTTACAGATGGGTCTAAAGATCCAGAGTCTGGTGCTTCAGGGGCAGCTTTTGTTGTTCAGGGTTGGAATACGCACAATTTTAAAAGAACTTCAGTTCTTTTCACTTCTGAGTGTATTTACTGTGGAATTATATGCAATATTAATGGCAGTACAATGGACTGGGCAGATTCAGAACCGTAAAGTATTGATATGTAGTGACTCTGTGTCAGCTATTAATAGTTTGGGGAAAGGGTCTTCAAAATGTCGTCAGGACCTTATTCATGAAATTTTAATGCTAATAAGAGATGCAACAATGAGGGGGGTAGAAATTTCTTTTTTATGGGTCCCAGCACATGTGGGCATTGTTTCAAACGAAAAGGCGGACAAGCTTGCCAAAAAAGCTGTGGAGAAGGAAGAGGTGGATGTGCATATAAATTTGTCTAAGTCAGTAGGCAAAAGTATTGTGTGGCAGGAAATTCTTTCCAAATGGCAACAATACTGGGAGCATGAAGAAAGAGGAAGACATCTATTTTCTTTATCTAGTAGAGTGATTGATTCAGTTAATGTTTCTCAGAAAGGTATGAGACGTAAGGAAGAAGTTATCTTTGATAGATTAAGAATAGGGCATTCTTTCTTGAATAGTACCCTCTGTATTTTAGGTAAGCATGAAAATGGTTTGTGTACTTGTCAGGAGCTGGAGACAGTACCACATGTAATAATGTCTTGCATTAAGTATGACTTTCAGAGACAAGAATTGATCAGAAATCTGAAAGAGATTGGGCTGACAGATTTGTCCCTGAAAGGAATTTTAGAAATAGGGTCAAGTGGAAGGGGAAAAAGGATTTTCTTTAAGTTTTTAATGGACACAGGTCTATTTCAGAGAATTTAGTGGATAAAGACCTGTAGATGGCAGTAATGCAACTTCTTGGATGCCAACTGCCTTTAAACCCCAAAGAAGAAGAAGAAGAAGAAACGCAAATTTGGATTACTGTGCAAACGTGACTCTAAAAGACTGGAGAGGCAGCCGGTGAGCACTTTGTGTTTGTTTCATGTTGTGTGCTATGAATAAGAAGGAATGTTAAACTTAGCATTTGTAACTTTTGATGTACTGTAGCTATGCTAAATGGTGCTTTTGTTTGGTGTGGTTTCACGTTGGTGTTTGTTATTTGAATTTTAAGATATAGACCTAGGCACAGACTCATTTTATATCCGTTGTGGGAAAATTGCAGTTTCATTGTTGGAAAGCCTTCAGTATTGATTTATCTTGTCTAGATTATGGTTGAATTATTTATTGAATGTTCTTATTTATACATCTATTTATTAATAGCAAATGTAACGCATACTTTGCACAACAGCTTTTTGCACAATGCATAATTTGCACTGTTTATTGCATTTTGCACAAGTATTGCATTTTGCACATTTTCAACTGCTAAATAATTGCTGCTTCCTTTCTTTATGTTTGATCTGAAGGTTTTTTACCTAAGGGATTAAAGGCATTGAGGACTAAGGGCTAATGGGCTAGGTAACGGCTAAATTAAAGACAAAACAAAGGCTAAAGCTCCTTGTCTACTGCTGTATGCTACCTGTACATGCTACCCTACTGCAACTGCCTGCAAGTGACATCTGTTGGAATCTGTGCCTTGAACTTTAATAAAAAGAAAAAAAAAGGCAAAAAAAAGGAAACCAAACAAATCATCTTGTCCAATCTTTATGACCTTGAGTAAATTCCAGTCATCCCTCAAAGCTCCAGTAGAGGTCTCATTCCATTTCAAGTTGGAGAAATTGCACAATTTAAAAAAGTAACCAAACAAAGCAGTAACAACTTGACAATTTGTATGGGCACAAAATAAAACATTTTTAAAAAGCAGGAGGCTAAACCAATGACTTTTTGTATCCCCTTACTTACATTATCCCAAGCTATTCAAAATGCATCGAAACATATCCTAAACTGTTAACGCTCATCAGCTGTCTTAAAAAATAAGGAAGGGAAATATTTTCTACGTGATACTAACAAGCAAAAACTGCATCATGCTATGCTATGTGTATAGGGGCTGGGTTGATGAACTATTATGTTTTAATAGTAACTGTGTTTTATGGGTATAACAAAATGGAAAGAACAAACATTACAGATTTCATGATTTTCACGATTTCATGATCCTTGCATACTCCAAAGCCCAGAGAAGTGTTGAATTACCCTAATCTGGGGCAACCGATATACCAACCATTGAGCTCTAAGGCTAATGCAGTAATAGTTATTCCTACTTGTGTGCAGAATGAAATTATGTATCCAGTGCTTCCTACACCATTCTATTATCTGAGACCTGTAATTTGGAGTTATTAGTCTTGTTTAACAGAAATCCGTCTAGATGCCAGGAGGCATCTTTTGAAGTTGGGGAGTGTGTAGAGGGGCTGGATGAACTATTATGTTTTAACAGTAACTGTTTTTTATGGGTATAAAAAAAATGGAAAGGACAAACATTACAGATTTCATGATTTTAAAATGTAATACTGATCTAATATGATTTCAATTCATGACATTGGGGAAGGTGTTGGGCTCCAGGCCTGCAGATGGCACTCTGAGTGGGAGGGGAAAGGGCAAGTATATAGCTGGAAGAGAAGAAGATGATTTTGAATGCCAGTGTGCAACATCATTTGAACTTGTCTGTTCTCTCTCTCATTCTTCAAGGTGATAAGCTCGTTCGTGTTCAGAGTCGGTACGGCTACAGGCTGTAGCCAGAGCCAGCGAGATCTACGGAAATACGTCGGTGGGAGTGGAAAAGCATGGGGGACAAGGTGGACAACACAGCTGCAGCTGGCCGTAGCCAACACGTGAACATGGACGTGATGTCAGGAGATATCGTGGAAGTTTGTTTGCACTGAAAACAGCTTGAATCCCCTCATTTCATCATTAAAATGAACGTGGTAACTGGCGTAATAAATCATATAATGTTGCTTAATAAATTATTGTTGCAATGCAAGAGTAACAGAGTTGTGTTTGAAGGCGTTTTGTAAAAAATAGTAATGTGGTATGAAATGCTTATTTGAGATGGCTTTTTGACTTAAACCAAGCCATGCTGGAGAGCAATAAGGCTAGTTCATTGGGCAAAACTTGCATACTGCTTAGCAGCAGCTCATTCAAATAAGCCCATTTTCAGTGAGTACAACGTGGTGGGTGTCATATTTGTCATGAGGAGTTTCAAACCATTCGGAATAATGAGTTACGTCATGGGGGCGGGATGCATCCTCTTACAGCCGAGAAAAAGGAGATGCGGGTTTCGGCTGCAGGCGCCTACCGCGAGTTTTGAGTGACGTGCTGTGGGTGTATTTTGGTGACGCATTCACAAGCTTGGTGAAGTCAGCCGGAAGTCGGACACCGCGTCTAACCACAATGCATCGCTTGGCTGCAGGCGGCTGTAGGCGGCTTTACATCTCAAACACGCCTATTATTGTTATTATTATTATTTATGCGATTAATGCCTTATTTTCTGTGCTTATAGCTTGTATTCTCTCTTTGGTAAAATGGGTTTTGAGTGTCTGATTGGGCAGTAGAGCAAATGTTTGGTGCCGACAACATTTGGCCATGTGGCCTTATGGTTTTACAGTGTTTAACTTGACTTGATGAATTGGAAATGTGTAGATATTATGCTTATCAGTGTATGTGTTAAGGCAATACTATTGGAAATATGCTGTAAAATGGAAGTCTGTTTGAAGTTTGTTTGAATGTGGATTTGGAACTAAATGCATTGCCTGTTATATGCTTAAAAGGTCATGTTTGTAACTTATTAGTAGGTTAACTTATCAACATCTTTCTTCAATTAGTTCATGATGTTATTCAATAATGCATTTAAATCTTTTAACATTAATAAAGTGTAATGCCAGTGTGCAACATCATTTGAACTTGTCTGTTCTCTCATTCTGCAAGGGAATGTGTGCTCCGCCGTGCTTCAAGTTCCCCTAGACTTGAAGGCCGGTAATATATGCATGATCATTCTATAGGCTCAGGTGCTTTATTTATTTCCAATTGCCCAAAGAAACTCGTTTTACTGACAAAGTGATTTGATGATGACCAAGACAAAGGCCATTTGTTCAGGTATGTTCTTACAGGGTTGAGTTTCTAATCAAAAAGTAAACATGAAAGATTTTATCAGCATGGTAATGTTGACCATATGATGTTGACGAGTGACTCTGTTCCGTTTTGGCTGTTATGCATCATTCTTTAGGAGTGTCATGTTAAGATGATGTTAAAAAAAAAAAAAAAAAAAAAAAAAAACTTGTACATAAGTTTTGATGTGTTGGGCTATAGCCGCATGGATCAGATGAATATGTCAGTAATGGTGCAGGATGGGTTTTTTCTGGTGCACACCTGATTAAAAGTTCATTTTCTACGGAATAGAGAGTCACATAGTCTTGACAATAATATGAAATGGGGCAGGGTGCTTTGGAGACCACCATACCATGTCCAAAATATACATCCATTACTCAGAAAAATAAGGCTTTTAAAATTTCTGTGGAATTATTGGATTCTCTCATAGACTTGAGAATGAATGAGAATAGAATGAGCTTCTCCACTGCATAAATGCTAGCGCCGCCCAGAACTACCTTATTTGGCATTAGCCTCATGACTCCATGGGTCCTCATGATTTATCGCCGTAAAGAAGGTTCTCTGTGACAGGCGTTGATGCCTTTTTGTTTTGTCTAACACTTTATTGCCTGCCACTGATTCTGTCTGCCCATCCATTTTATGGTGTCCTTCCTGGTAATAAACTACGGACAGTATTTTTCGTTTACTTTGTGTCTGTAAATCTTCTGGATTAACGTGAGGATCCAGCCAGATCCTTGATTTAAGCAACAGCTAGCCCACAGCTGTAGCCAGGGGCGCCGCCAGAAATTTTGGGCCCCCTCACCAACTATCTAGCGATTTGTGTAATAGTAAAATTTTCAAGCGCAAGTGAAGATTTTTGGCTAGCACTCAACGTTTGTATTGACCTGATGGCACTTTCTTTCCTGTAGCATAACTTAAATCACTAAGTATGCTGCATGTGATGAACTACATGTTAACATTTTAAATCATCAACTGTGAAAATTAACCTATAGGCTACTACAAAGAATAATCCATCCCTTCCTTTAATGAGGGGGTCTGGGGGTCTCCCCCAGGAAATTTTTAAGAACTCATAGCCGTTCCCTGCATTCTGGTGCATTTTAATATTTTGTAAGATCACATAGCCTATTATTTCAATGGCTTAGCTTATTCCATTGCATGTCATTACAGTGCTCCATGAGGTAGGCTAATACTGACAATTATACTGACAATGACCCTGACCAACTGTTGTAGTTTACATTTTCATTCATATTTATGCATTCAGCAGATGTTTTTATCCAAGTTGGTTAGTTGTCAGTCAGACATTGGAATCTTTTTTTTTTTTTTTAACAATTGAACCCAATATGCAGTCAATTTTAAAATTTGAGACTTGTTTCACTGCACACCTCTGTAAAATGAGGCATACATTTTCAATTTCAGTTGTTATGTAAATTGTTTTGTGGAAAGTAGCCTATGTCTTAATCATTGGAAGACATAGCCTAGAGACCAACTTGTAATTCATAATCTGCAGGGGTAGCCTAAATAGCACAGGGAATTCTCTGACCAACATTTCACTTATCTGTCTACAAGCTACATCAGCTTGACTGCAAAAACAGCTGTGACTGGTGCAGTGGTGTTATTAGTTGCAAAAACCCCTCACTATCTAGGCTTACAGATAAATAGATAGCCTATGCCTATGGCTTCCACAGTTTTAGAAATGTAGGTATTTGACAGCATGACCACAATGTAGAACTGTTTCCACAGTAGCCTACAACTGTCTTCACAATTAATTCATTTGTAAACCGTTTATTACCGCAACTAGTAGCCTAACCACCACAGTTATGTAGCCCCTGTAAAGTACTTTAAAATGATATCTGTACAACATTTGAGAGAGAAAAACTCTCCGAGTTATTAAATCGAGAAGTAGGCTACTGGTGAATTTGAACATATGCACACCCACCGCGAGATCGCATCTAATTTTAAAATGCGTGTGCCGTTCGCTCTTAAATTGCTGCTGTTTGTCCTTTCGTGTTTGGGGTAACAAGGCTTCATAGTTCATCAACACCATAAGTCTAATTTAGCAACTTGTTTCCACACTTGGCAAACAATACTCACCAGCAGTTGCAACTGACTGAACACCTTGCAGCTGAGCAGCCTTGTCGGAGCAGAAGCATTTGAAGGTGTACCGCTGAACGATTCGGACCATACCATTTGGTAAAAAGGGAGAGGGGTGAAACGACTATTTAAAAAATAATTTGTGGGAAATATTATAGAATATCACAACAATGTTCAATTTGCTTAATTGAACAAATACAATGAAATATTTCATTTCAAAAGTCTTCTCAAGCCAATACTGTTTGAAGTAATACTAACAGCCCTGAAAGGGCCCCTTGTCAGTGCTGGGCCCTTAGAATCGTCCTAATCTCCCCCCTGTCGGCGCCCCTGGCTGTAGCACTGTAGCTACATGCTAACTGTAGCATATAGCTTGCCTGACAGCACAGCTATGGTCCACTAGGGGGAGTTAGTGCATACTGTTTGTGGTATGAGGTGATGGAGATCTTTGATCTAATACTCGCATGTCTTTTAGTAACATGAGAATGTACAGGATTGGGTAGGAGGGGTTATGTAATATATTGATGCTTAGGAAGCAAGAATCATAACATCACATTATATTTTTTTTTCTTTTTCTTCAGTGTTGTTGAATTGCGGTTTGTTTTTGCTCTGTCAGCTTCCATTAACCTCAGGCCGGAGTTTTGCCTTGTAGTGGACAAGCTTTAATTCAAAATCTAGTCAGACACAGATACCTGCAATAGTTGTGTAGTGAGCAAGTACCTACTGTCTGTGAAACAGGAACAGGAAATGTTGTGATCAAGTGTTTTGATCACGCGTTGTGATCTATTGTGTTTCGACCTCGATGTGAATAGCAGACACTAGCAGACGAGCAAGCAACCTACCTGCAACACAAAAAGGTCAAAGATGTGATGAAGCTGCCTTGAATCCAAGACAATGGAACATGGCAAAAGGTTTTATTGGCCTCCCAAAGGGAATGGGTATGGGAACTGTAAGCAAATTTCAGAATAACTGTCCTCTAGGCCTATAAATGGTTATTAAATAGCTTATTGATATTGCCAGGAACTTCATTTGAAATGTTTGGGTTTAAATCCAGCCTATATTCCATCAAAGTGTTTTAGTTGTTGTTTTGTTTGTTTGTTTGTTTTAATTATTCAATTATTATTAATAATAATTATTTAGCCTCAATAAACTGTAAACTAAATTCTAACTAACTATTCTGTGAAATTTCAGCTAATTACTGTTATACCAAACTATCAACAGTCATCTAAATTAATTACTTTCTGGTGTTAATAAGCTATTTAATAACAATTTATAGAAGATGGCTATTATATTATAAAGCAAACTGCTCTGTGGATCCGGTTTTAAGACGGTTCCTCCACTCAGTCTGTGGAATAGGAAACTCGATAATGTGTGTACCATGTTTAAATAAATAACTAAATAAAACAAGGCATGCCTTGTTATCAGTGGGCGTAGTGTTTCTATGCCTGTATGAGAAGGATTCACTTTTGTATTGGCCTGGATTGTGTTACTAGAAATTGCCCAACAGTAGGATGTGATTAGGCTCTGTTTCTATAGCCCAGTGGTTCTCAAACTTTTTCTGTCATTCCCCACTTTAGAAGGCAGATTATTGTCACGCCCCACCTGAAATGCATGTTTTGAGGATGCTCTCTATGGTGCAGTGATACAATTTCAACAGTATGTGACAGACAAACACAGACACCGGCTATAAGTGTGAGGTAGCTGCATGTCAATTGGGTCAAGGGCACTGGGTGTGGGTCCGCTACCTGAAGAAATAGACACATTCAGACTCAAAATATAGACATTCATAAACACACAAACATGCAATGGTCACTGCTGCACTGTAAAAAAAGAAAAGTTAGCAGAACTTGAAATTTCAAAGTCAACCGATTTCACTGGCTTTTTTAAGTTAGCCCAACTCATTAAAGTAAGTTAACACACTGTTAAAAAAGAAAAGTTTGCTGAACTTAAAATTGTAAGTCAACCCATTTCACTGGCTTTTTTGAGTTAGTCCAACTTCAGAGTGCATAACTTGATATTTCAAGTTGCCAGGACTCATTAAAATAAGTAGTCAGAACACAGCATCTTAAGTTGCCGCAACCTTGATGTCAAATTGACATGTCCCAGAATCCCTCACCTTCCACATGAATTCGATCATGTTTATCCATGTTGAAATGTAATTGTGAAGAATCAATGAGTAGATGAACAATTGTTAACACTATAAATTGCACAGTATAACCATCATGCTACTGTGTTACACTTTGTATTAAAAATTATATTTATTATGACACACCATCATGGAGATGACTATCCACAATTTACTTATCCTTGTAGGTATGATCACCACAATAATAGATAAAGCTTGTTTGGATATTTTAAACATTATTGCTGACAATGAATGGACATCAAAGCTGCAGGTGTTCAGATCAGTGATAAATCAAAATCATCTTAACAAGCTAATTATTTCACTCAAGATATTAGGTTTGGGAGATGTGATAATGGCATGATGTTTCTATTAAAAAAACACTGCTTATGTAAGGCTTTGTGTGAATAATAATCATTCCAATCAGGGTTGAATTGTAATGCTAACCAAAAATCACATTTATTTGAAAATCTGTTTATATTTACTAATAGGTTGCACTAGGAAGTGTGCAACCAGCTTAAACTAGGTTGCACTAGGAAGTGTGCAACCTCCGCTTAAACTAGGTTGCACTTGGAAGTGTGCAACCTCAGGTTAAACTAATCAACTAAGATTAGTTAACTTGCTTCTTCAGGCACACATTTTTGGAGCATGTCCAAATTTCAGTGATACCTGTGCTGGAGCAATCAAATGATCAATTTTGAGCTCAGCTGAAGATTATGAATTCCAGTTTGAAATCATCATTTGTCTTTTAAGAAAGGGCTTCTCAGTTACCCTTGCTCTTCCCTGAAAATTAACCAATAATCTAAACTTTATCCTAAATTTGGCATCAGTTTCAATCTTGCCTACTTTTTGAGAAACCGCACTGAGCACTAAGACAATATTTGAAATAAAAATGAACAGTAAGACAATATTTGAATTTAAAATGGACAAATACTGGTACCCATAATTCTCGGACGTAACTCTGAAACACCTCTGTCATGAGAGTGTTGACTTGCGCTAGAGCCAGTGGGAGCTTAGCTCCAGGAAGTGTGACTCCAAGTGACCATTAAAACTAACTTGACATTAATCTTATTTAATTCATTTCTTCAGTGTCATAGAATTAAGAAAGAAAATGCTTTGGTATGAATGATTATCACAGTTGTTTTTAAAAGCATTTAAAAAGGATGCCATGCACATGCAAATACAGGCTATCAGCCTTGGTTTTATGGTTAGAGCAGGTATACAGATGAAGCCATGCATAGACTAATGCTTGCAGCTTCCGACTTAAAATCACAAGGTTGTTGGTTCAATCCCTATGTGCTCACTACTTGAAAATATGTTGGTAAGGACAGTGTTTTTTTTGTACTAAGAGCAATCACTGTTTTCTCAAAAAAAAAAAAAAAAAAGATTTTATGTTGGCAGAGCAAGGATTTTTTAGTTGGTAGAATAAACAATTAGTAGTGTTTACTTACTTTAATGAGTCCTGGCAACTTGAAATATCAAGTTCTGCACTCTGAAGTTGGACTAACTTAAAAAAAGCCAGTGAAATCGGTTAACTTTGAATTTTAAGTTCAGCAAACTTTTCTTTTGTAGAGTGCTTTTTAAAATTATATTACAAATATGGCATTACTGTTTAGGAAGAACTGAAGCTATGCATAGACTAATGGATAGGGCTTCAGACTTGGAACTGTAAGGTTGATGGTTCAATCCCGATGTGCTCTCAACCTGAAGATGTATCAGTAAGGACAGCTTTTTTTGTACAAAGACCAATCACTTGACTTGAAATTTCAAGTTGGCAGAACAAGGAATTTTAAGTTGGTAGAACAAACGACTGTGTAGTTAAAGTAAGTAGTGTTTACTTACTTTAATGAGTCCTGGCAACTTGAAAAATAAAGTTATGCTCTCTAACTCGAGAAAACCAGTGAAATCGGTTGACTTTGAAATTTCAAGTTCTGCTAACTTTTCTTTTTTTACAGTGTGTGTAGCCTACACTCACATGATGATCCTGCTCTCTCTTCATGAGGTGGTAGCTCAAGTGACTGAAACCAGTCCTCTGGAAAGTAAACACCTGTTAAAAATTGGAAGGAAAAAAAAACAATAAAAACAAAACTTGACTCCCTTTGCAAAACAAGCATCATCTACTGGATAATCATCTACATTATCTGGATAAGGGGGCATCAGTTAGGTACTATTTTCCTTTCAATAAACATGAACAAATTTAATGTAGGCCTACGTTTCTCATAACAGCCCTTCTTATTCTCTCTCTCTCTCTCACACACACACACACACACACACACGCAAGCACACAATCCAGAGGCATGCGAACGCCGCCTAGCTCCGAACAATTATCAGCTCTCTCCAAAGCAAGAAGTGAAACAGTGTGAAAGCGGAAAGACCCAAAGTGTGGGCAACGCAACTAACTGAAACAGTTAACCCATATCGAGGATCATTCTAGCCTAGTCTGATGTAGGCTAATCTAAGGTAAGCTAAGTAAACCCGACTATTAGGCTATCATTCATTTCTACAATAGGTTTTAGATTGTATTTAAAGCTGGTGTTGTTTCTGTTTGAGAGGAAGTCACGTTAGTGTTTCCGCACATTTGCATTTTAGGCGTGCAGAAGATAGCCTACTTGTTCAGAATATAGGCTACTTTAAATGCTCGCTCTTAAGAATTACAATTAATTTCGGATTCTCCAATGCCACAGTTCCAGTTTTATCACAAACCTAGGCCTAGCCTACTGATAATCTAACCTTGGCTACTAAATTATTCCCGAAATTTGGCTTTCCACAAGTCGAGTTCAACGGTGCACCCAAAACCGCATGATGCGTTTGGTCGCACTTTCTGACAGTAGGGTCAAATTCATGCCACGGTTTATTATCACGTTGTATCACACGCTAATCTCGCAACGTTGTGCGCTTTGTTCTGAGAGAATGTAATTGTATTTGATGAAATTGTATTTTAGAAGTTACCCAATCTTCCGCATGTGTGTGCAAATCGCCTGCCTAGGTCACATGGTTTCTAAAGTTAACTTCCTTCTTTCAAGTTTCGATATAGGCCCAATGTTACTTTTGTGACCATGTTTAACATCTCAAAAAGGCTCCCCATTCTAAATAGGGGTGTGCCGTGTCAATGTAATTCTTCATTTTCATTTCAAGTTGATGCAAGTTTTGGTTTCACTTTTAAATTGATGTCTATAGAACAATTTTGGTTCGAGTGTCAAGCAAGCATCTGCCCCCTTACTGTACAGTAGCCTATGTAAAAGACTTTATCTATCTATCTATCTATCTATCTATCTATCTATCTATCTATCTATTTTAAGGCAATAGGCTATAGGCCTACTAACAGGTGACATTTTTTTTTACTTGCAGGTATTGTCATGAAACTTCACCACTTGAGTACTCACTCAAATACGAGAAAGAAAGTGTATTGCAAGTTTTCTGTAATTTTATGTTTAAATAATCTAATTAAATCAAATGTAATTAAATGTGTAAATTTGCATGAAAATGCGAAAAATCTGGACATTGGGAAAAGTTAGGATCAAAATTGTTCTTTTAATTTTGTTAATACATTAAATTAGAAACTGTTTACCCAGGGGATTGTGGATATCTTGCTTTGTCATCAAAGAATATGGCCAACATTCTAAAAAAAAGTTTGGTGTATGTAAGTGAAAACAAAACTTTTGCATCAACTTGAAATGACGGGGTCCTTCGTCACTAAAATAACGAGTGTCAGGGAGTAGCCAAATATGCCTACAATTACGTGATTGAATTACAAAATAAAATTAACATCAGTAGCCTATTACTTTGGGGGGGAAATGACGTTAAATTACAGCTAGCCTTCTTTGAGAAATATTCAGGATTAGGCCTACAATTTCTGCAGAAACATTGGCTATGTGTACTTCAGGTGTACAACCAACATCCTTCTTCCATGATTTAGTTGGTAACACGTGAATCTACAGAAGTTGCAAGGAGGCCTACACTGTCAGATAGAAACTACAATTTGGACCTTAAAATGAGCTGTTTGGGGCGCCGTGGCTAGAGCGTCATACGATTACTCCAACGTCATCTTTGATTAGGTCTTTGGTATTTTTTGCCCTCAACGGTGCCTTACAGGCAGCACTGCCTTCAAGGCACTGCTCAACTCAGTTTAGGGTTAGGATGAAGGTTGCGGGGGTTAGGGTTAGGAATAGGGTAAGGGTAGTGCCTTTTAGGCTGTTCTGCCTGGAAGGTGCTGTTGGGGGCAATAAACACCATTGAGCCTTTGATTACATTCAGTAATTGAATAATGCCTATGGCATTGCTATTAATCTGTATTGTTGGATGATTTCTGCTTGGCTTTTTAGAAAACAGTAATTCTCAAGGCAAACATGTATCTGATCCCAAATATGTTTCTGTCTTCATCTTGTCCGGATCACTGTTTCCATTAAACAAAGTCAATTTTCAGACAAAATGATTTGCGCTTGGTTTAGCTTTGAAGAGACGGTATTTGCCCCACGCAAAATACAGGCTTACCCTCTTACTGGCAGTCTTTGTAAATACCACGGAATACACAATTAGATGCGTACCATCCCACTCCCCTCCCTCAAAGTGTAGCTTGCCCGATTAAGCTCACGTGACAGACCATTTGCAATTTCAGCCAGGTGCGTCCTCTCTATAAATAGACTTCCTTGTGTTTGCATGGAAATAGCACCTGGAAAACGGATAGCGTCATGCAAAACGGATGACAAATCTACCCCTGAGTGCTTTCCTAGTCTTTACTAATGGTTACTTTCAAGTTAAAATCCCCATCATCTAACAATACAACAAAAGACATAATTGGTGGGTTATTCTATCGGATTCATGATATCATTGCAGTTTGTCCTATTGCAAGTCCCAGTGAGAGTCCAGAGTGAATCCAGAGTCTGAGGAGGCAGCAGCTCACAGTGAGGATCTGAGACCAGAGTCTGCAGTACTCAACTGTGTTACCATGGAGACTGAGGAGGACATGGATGAGACTGTGAAGAGGAAAACATCAACACAGACCACTGCAGGGTGAGTTAAAGGAGAAAGCCAGTGTAAAATGCACCAAAAGTATATTGCAACATCATAAAAAGTTAAAATGTTTGTCAGGAAGGAGATTTTTGATATGTTTCTGATAAGTTTGTTTTTAGCTTATATCTTGCAAATTCTGTATAATGGTAGCTTATTGGTCATCAAGCTAAGTGATATGAATTGCTGTTAAAAGGATATTCCACCTTTTTATTAAAATAGGTTATTCACCCTCTTACCTGGAGTTACATATGTGGGTAAAAGGGTCATTTCATGTCATTTCACCCAATGCCTCCTGCTTGACCATCTCAGAATTTCCTGAAAAAAATCTAGTAAAAAGATAGCATTTTTAATAGTAAGAATCCAAAATATTAGCTTCATACAGTCAATAGTTTTTTTTATAAAAAATATTTCAAATGACATGCTTTTTGGTCACCATAATCTAAGGCCATTTTTAAACAGCAATATCTGGAAAACCATCTCACCTATAGCCTTCAAATTTTCTACTGTCAATATGTGGTAGTTATAGCCTCCATACATGGAATATCAGGATTGTAGCTCATGATATAGGCACTCAAACCTCTACCAAAGTATGGCTTGGCAATATGAAATGGCAACTTTGAAGAGTTGTCAAGACCCAAGTTTTGGAGATAGAAGACCCATATTTTACAGGAAGTGTCTCACGTAACGGGTTAAACAATCTACAAAAAATGGTCACTCTAAGATGAATAGATCCACAGGTATTAGGCCTAATATACTGGGAAAAACACATTTTTGCCCAACTCCAGAGCCATATTCCAAAAAACTGAGTTAATAGATCAGGTCCATTTTTTTATTTTTGAAAGATCAAATTATTGTTAAACTTATATGAAAAAATTGGGAGGGTGTTTTGCCCCATTTCATCACAATTAATTTTCCAACGTGGGCTATATGTGGGTGGGTGATTGTTTTTTCCTCTTGATTCCTAGGGGTGTGTCCACCCTATTTCAGAGCCATATTCCAAAAAAACTGAGATAATGGACCAGGTCCATTTTTTTTTACTTTGAAAGAACAAACTATTGTTAAACTTACATAAAACATTTGAGAGGGTGTTATGCCCCATTTTGTCACAATTAATTTTCAAACATGGGGTATATGTTGGGGTTTTCCTCTTGATCCCTAGGGGTGTGTCCACCCAACTCCAGAGCCATGTTGAAACATTGACTTTTGTCTTACGACAATATTTACCTTTACCATATTTACTATATTTACATTGCCATGTCAAAGTCAATCAATTTTATTTGAGACATGTTTTGGATACTCCTCCTTTGCTTTTACCTTGGATCTTCCGCCCTTCCCTACATGTTTCTGTTATCATTTCAAATACAGATGCTTCTATGTGAAGTAATATCTGCATGCTGCATCTGAAAGAAGTAAACTCAACCAAATGCAGCAGCAAAACAGTATTAAATTTCACAACTATTTCATAACTTCATAACTAATTTCAAAACTATTTTTTTTACTTTCCAGATTCAAATGTAAGACTTAGTTATCTTAAACATTTGCTTGCCTGGTTTAGACAGAAAAGATTTCAGACATAGCATTATTAAATTCATCCAGCCCAACCAAACAGACATGGCTTCTACATCATGGTGGTTGACAGACACACCCACAGATACAGCATGTGCGCAATCAAACCGTGATTACCCATACCCCACCACCATAACCAGTCGACTTACATTTATGATTTTTCAAATTTTATTTTCATGTTTGTGCTAGTAATTAGCCTTTTGAGGCTCTACAAGCAAAAAGAGTGAAGGTGTAGTCGTCCTGTGATTTTATTGATTTTATTTTTTGGTAGCATATTGGAATAACGCTAGAGCCACCCTCATGTAGACAACATGGAAGATCATACAAATGGCTTTTGAATCTCATTCAAGTTTGAATTTGTTCTTGGTCAACATTGAACTGTTAAGGAAGGATCATTTTCACACTGCGGTGCTGTTAACATTGCAGAAAATGAATAATAATCGTCTCTATGCCAAAGAATGGCATAGATTTGTTTAAAGTGAAGAAATATATAGATGCAGATTAGTATGGTGATTGTTAATCTCCTTAAACATTGTTGAAGTTAAATGTAATTTTTTAATGAGTGCATAACTCAAAGGAGAGTTCATATTATTCTTTCAAAAAAAAAAAAAAAAAGCATTTCACTTCAAATTATGAAGTCAGTAATCAAGACAGATTTCAGTCATTGTTAT
>JAODXP020004940.1:0-42755 GCA_027497455.2 Sardinella longiceps | reverse complement strand
TATAGGGGAAAGCAGGGTAAAAATGAGCCACCCCCTTTTTTCTTGGAAACCTTAAACAAATTTTATCATGTGATAGGATTTGGAGGGGGTGCAAATTGACAAGGCTGTGAAAAAGGTCTGGAGCCTACCTTCCTTCTGAAATTTTAAAATGTCTTTGGCTTATTTTGCTATGTCCGTCAGACAAATAGTCTGTTTGATATTGTTACTGTACTGTAACTGCTTTATAACAAAATGTTTGTTCTGGCTCAACTTCCTTACATATGGCTAATTTTCACCGCCCATGTGGCAAGTTGAGCCAAAATAGTTTTGGATATGGCATAGTTTTGGATATGGCTGATGTGGGACAAATATAACCTTAATTGACAATAAAACCTACATTCAGAGACATCTCTCCCATTATCCCTCTGTAGCCTACACTCCACGAGGTAAGCGCTTTCTCATATACAGGGCTACCTTTGGCGTTGTCTGTGCGGCCTGAACTGTCTCCGCCACATCCCCTATGCAGCTGTGTAGCGTGCACGAAATGTGCGGGGCGCGCACGCACCCAGCTGATCATGTGACACAGAAATGACTCAAAGATCAGGAAGCCAGCACAGAAACTGACTTTGGTTTAAGCGTTCACAAGGTAAATAGGCTTTATGACAATCATATTCATTCATTTTCAGCTAGATTGATTTCATGTTTCTAAGTCTTGTGACTACGTGCACGAGTCGCCTTTGGTAAATCAGAAGTCGCACAATTTGTGCGCTCCAGAAAAACAGCTGTCGACTGTAAGTAGCCACTGACTGACTGACGGCTGTAAGCAGTAGCCTAATTGTTTGTCTGTAGCCTACGTTCGACAGTCTTTAAAATAAAGTGTTTGTGTGTTTCGGGGCATTGCTTGTGGTAAAGACGTTTTAACGTAGGTCTATAGATATTAAAGTATGGGATAATGTGCGAAGGGATTTCCGCATGGCCAATTTCTAACGTAACAAAGGCGTCTCACACCCATCTCTCAGACAGCAGGTCAGGTGTTGAGACGTAATAGGCTGTAAGGGATATCTGCTTTTGAATGTGTAATGTGATAAACAGAACTGCAAAATAAATGCATACATCAACCAATGACGTATGGGGGGGGGGCGCACTGGATTTGAGCGGTGACATTGAGGCCATGGCATGCCATTACACCTTAATCAAGCCGTAACGTTACTTCATTTCTAATTAGGCCTACTCCTTATGTGTGCTAAGAAAAAACAATGTATGGAAAACTGGCTACTTGGTTATTTGCCATGTCCATGAGAACATTTCTGCAGATTTGTGCCGTAATTATGAAATTCTGTGCTACTTCAGAATACATTGGATGTATTAAAAGTAGTTGGCAAAATTAACTGATTAATCACGTGATTAGGGGACAGGTGTGAATTGCCCCATTTGAGACGAACAAAGCTAACTATTTAGTATCAGGGCCTTTACAGGGCAAAATAAGGATCCAACATACCCTAGCATCCATATTCTTACTGGAGGAAATAAGTTGCGATTAAAAGTGATTAATCACTTTTAGTCATTGCAAAATTTTGTGATTAATCAGATTAATTTTTTTTAAATTGTTTCACAGCACTGATTAAAAGAAAGTGTTACAACTTGTTGTATGCTTCCTTTTTTTGAGCTTGCATGTGCATTTCTACAGCCCGGCCAAAACCAGTCCCTTGTTCTACACTTTGGTTTGTATGAGAGTCTGGGCTTTTGGATAGTCTTTTGAGAAATAATTGTTTGTTGGAGGTGTTTAAAATTCAAAAAGATTTGACCAGCCCTTGACTGTAGTATTGTCACACTGCATTCACACCCCACTCTGTTGATCTTGCCAGGATGGGATGCAACGGCAAAATAGAGCTCAATTCCACCAAAGGAGATGAAAACTGCATAGAAAGGAAATGGCCAGGCTAGAATTTGACTTCTCGTAAAATGCAAATCACAACATGACACAAGGAACCCACATGGTTACATGCTGGAAATATTCCAGTTTTACAAGAAACATTGACAATATTCCGTTTTGGCCGCATCATATAAAATCCACTCCACTCCTGTCTGAATATTGTCAGAATATTGCCGTTGTTGCCTTGACTGGAAACTGGAATAGTCCATATGTACAGTAAGTGTGGTCAATGTAGAAACAGTGAATGCAAATTTCTTTTTTGGTCAAATGTAATATGTGTTGTTGCAATTTTTCCTCAGAGTATCTCGATGCTTTGCCATGGATTATCAACGTGGAGTGCTCAAGGACCCAAACCAACTTGCACAAACCATCGTTTCAAACATACAAAAGATCACTCAGCAGAGTAAGTACTCACCACTGCATTGATCCTTAAAAGTGCCTTACAGTATGAGTTATGATGGCCAAAATGTGTTAATGTGTTGTCTAGATCATTGTTCTCAAAGTGGGGAACGCACATTGTCAGGGGTTCAGTGAAAAACTTTGCTGCAAAAAAATGAACTTGTCTCATAGGGATATAGGAGTACCTTTTAAAACACTTTCCTAGGGAATCTTTAAAGCAGTAGGCCTAGAAAAAAAACACTTTGGCACGGTCAGATTTGGCACATGCAATTACATGCCTGTTTAAAATGGTTGTATCTGAAAGAAAAAATGGCTACACATCAAGAGGGGACCTTGAAAAAAATTGGATTCCATGAGGGCCCCCCGGGGCCTATAAAGTTTGAGAATCCCTGGTCTAGATATCCACTTTAGCATGAAAAACAAATTTGTTGACTAGATTATCCCTCATGTTAGCATGAAAAACAAATAGGCTTACCTTGCCCTCATCATGTGCTCTCTTACCACTTGCTACTGGTATATAGTTTATATATAAGTAAATGTAAATGTTTTTGGTACACTCAAAACACTCATTTTAAAGCGTGTGTGTGTGATCTGTCTATCTATCTATCTGTGTTTGTACCAGCATCTGAGATCCAGAGGATTGTCAACCAACTAGGGAGTCAACAGGACACTGCTGAACTGAGACAAACTTTGTGAGTGTCAAATATACACAAGACATTAGCCCTGTCTGTTTCATTTTCACAGTTCATACTGTTCATTTACAGTTTCATTTTTAATCAGCTTACTTCTTTTAGCCTGCTCTATGTGATACAGCACTGGGGTGTACTTGTTAAGCAGTACAGACTTTACTGTACTGTACGTCCAGTAGGCCTCATAGCCAAGACATGGGGTTGGATAGTGTGCAAGGTTCCTCTATTTTGTGCATTATGGTTTAATGCATTGTATGTTTTAGAATAGCAAATGATCACCAATATTAGGTAGGCTTCCTTTGCTATGATTTTATTGTTCACTTAATCCTGTACTATTGACATTGGATAAAAGTATAGCCAAGGAAGGGTATTAACAAAGAGGGCCGTGTCACACTTTGACTTTTCGTTCCATTTGTGTTGCAGACAACAGAAGCAACAAAATGTCAACAATCTCGCCAAAGAAACGGATAAGTTGATGAAAGAATTCAGCTCTTTGCCAGTAACGACAGAGCAGGTAAAGTACTGGCCTTATCTAAATAGCAACAATCTCAAGGTTATTTTCTCACTGTGTGTTTGGGTTTCACTTCCTCTGGAACGGTGTTGGTAAGTCATGTTTTATATGACAACGATGAAGGAAACGTTTCTCCTTCATTAAGTTTGTACATTATTTGTTGGTAAGGTATTAAACTGATCAAACTATGTCCAAATTGTATTTTATTCTAAATAACATGAAATGAATTCATTCAAATGTATAAATTCATGAATCGTATTAATTCATGTGCCCTAATTGTTCCTTTAAGACTTTGTGCCAAAGAGGAACTCCTCCTGATGTATTTGATCAACCTTGAAAGATATGACTAAAACCACTAACCAGATTTTAACATTTGCATAAAGTAGTTCTCCAATTTCTATAAACAGGAGCATATTGAAAGAAAGATACTACAACTTGTGTAGGGGAAGGGGAGACATACCAGTCCCACTCACAATTACACCTGACAAACGCCCACTATTCCTCTTTATTTTTTGAGTTTTTCAGGATTTTCCACTGGAAAAAGTATTGAAAGTGTTACTTGAAGTATTGCCAGTATTGTCTCCATCTAGTGGTCAGCTCTAGTACCTGACATAGGAAGGCCCCACTGATTTGGAATGCAAATATTCACTCCTGTTTTATATGCACAGTAATACATAATGCTGAGTGAAAATGAGTGGTATCTATTTCAAGGGAGATGTATGCATATTAAAAAAAATGGCAAAATAGTATGGTTAAGTAGTTAAGTGAAGTTAATTCAGACACTTGATTAAGTACTGCACAGTATTGTTATGGCATCCAAATTATCACGTTCCATCATGACTAATTGAAAAATTATACTAAAAGTATTTATACACTAATGTGCTTCAAAAAGTGGCCAACAGAAATAATGTAGCCTCCAAGTGTTCTAAACCACATTGATTGTGTGAGGTACAGTACCACGACTCTACCCAGCACCAGTGAATGTGCCTGCTAACCTGAGTGTACAGTATATCTGGACAGAATGATGTCCATATGTTTTTGACAGAAAGTCAGTACATTGTTTGCACAGCGGTTATGGAACCTGGCTTGCATGCTAGTAACCTGGAAATTGTGGGTTTGAATAGGCTGCCACCGTTATGCCCTTGAACAACAGTGCGCATTCATTGCTTGATGGGAAACTAACTCTGAACTAATTAATAGTTGACATGTGCATGTCACTTTGTATACAAGCATCTGCTAAATAAACGATATGTAAACAATAAACATAAATGTATAAATTGTACATCTACAATGTATACTGTGTCTTTTCATCATCAAAGCGCCAGAGAAAGATCCAGAAAGATCGTCTTGTCAATGATTTCTCCAACGCACTGGCAATTTTCCAAAGGGCGCAGAGGGAGGCCGCACAGAAGGAGAAGGAGTTTGTTGCCAGAGTTCGTGCCAGCTCCAGAGTATCGGCAAGTATTTGGTCTTCTTTTGGGAGGCTATAAATCCATTTATGATAAACTAAGTAAAATTCACTTACATTTTAAATGTCTCCACATAAAATTGTTTTTCATCATCACTTGTGCAGTACAGAACTGCAACATAATATGCAAACATTGTCTTCTGTATTATTTGGTTTCAGGGTGGTGCCATAGATGACTTCGGAGGAAGCACTAATCCTTTTGGAAGGTTAGGAGTTCAAACTTTTACTTCACTTTATCTGTCCACATCTAAAAAGATGGTAACCATTTCCAAAGTAATCATAAGTACAATACTGTATGTTCTGTGCCAAAAAAAGCAGGTAGAGATGCAACAAGTCTCTACCCTATTGTAGATAAGGTCAGTCCACGGCGGGCACTAGCCGTTCACATTTAGGTCCATTTCAGAGAAATACTTAAATAGCCATGAGATCGAGACATACCCTTGTTGTTGAAATGGTTTTGCTATGCAGATACATCTAGAAACAAGCCATAGGCTTTGTCCCTCTGTTTTCCCTGGCTATTCATTTAGTTTATGACTCTGTTGCTGAACATTTTACATTTGAATAGTGTAATACAAATGACCAATCAGTGACCAATCAGTTGCTCTGTCACCAGTGAGAGACAGACCCAGATCCAGGCAGAGGAGGATGCCATCACTGAAGATGACCTGTGTCTCATCCAGGAGAGGGAGCAGGCCATACAGCAGCTGGAGGTGAGCTATTGGACTTGAGCACACGAGGATACAAGAGCATGATAATAAGACCATACTTTATGATAGGAGACACCTATTGTTTTGACATAAAATACTTTGGCCAGTAAATAGATTCCACCCATATGTATGTATCAAGGGGCAAAGACTTTACTAATCATTGCACAAGTAATCCATGAATGTAGAAGGGAGAGAGGGATGTGCAACAGCTAGAGGTGAGCTATTGTAAACCAGCATGAGTTATGGTTAAAATAGTTATTCAATAATTCTTGTGTACACTCATATAACTCAGGTACCTTTGTGCATATTGAGAGTGTACACATGCTTATGCAATGATGTATCTGATTTTCACAGTTTAGGTTACATAACTTACAGTGTGTTTGTATTTAATTAAAGTAACTTGGAGGTTTTATTTTCTATTTTATATCTTCTAAAAATCTTTATGTCTGAAATGAATAGAATGTTTGTTTTTCCCCTCTGTTGTCAGTCTGACATTACAGATATCAATGAGATCTTTAAAGACTTGGGAATGATGGTCCATGAGCAGGGTGACATGATTGGTAAGGCCTCATACCTCACGCTTCACAGGTCCTCGAATAAATGGGCCATTGTAGTGTACCTCAATAAAACAGACACACCTCTCCTTTCATGTGACACACACACACACACACACAAACAAACAAACAAATACACACTAGATTATTTGAACTCACAGTATATGGGCATGGGCCTTGGTATTTGATACTTTTTGTACATGTATGTATGCATACTGTCTGAACCAGTTAGCAGTCATAGGTAGTTGGTGATTAAAGTAATGGGTGGAGTTACCCAATTTGATCCCATCTTGCCTTGTGTCTCTTCACCTTTTAGAGTGCATTAGGCCTTCTTACTGTACACTGCTTTAGGCCTTTGTGTCCATGCACAGTGCATCTCAATTCTCAACAGAAGGCTGTGTTTGGGCTCCCTTCCAAAGGTGTTAGTTACATGTGGGCTCACAACCATGGCCTTCACAATTAATTGTTGAAAGTCAATTCTTGGTAGTAATTGAGTTGATATCATTTAAAACTATTTGGCCAGCACCTAACCCTTATACACACTCACCATTGCAAACACAGAGCCAGTATGACGTTGCTCTGGTGTGACGGCTAAGGGTAATCATTAGTCATACTGACATGCTGCGTCTTTGACACCTTTTGACAATGAAGCCTGAAGGGATTTGCTGGCCGGCTCATGGGCAGGTCCAGCAGGTACTGTACCTCACCTCATAGACCAATTAAAGGTGTGAAGAATCATGAAGTGGGTAATGAGTACTTCTGAGATTACAGTAACAAAACATGAGGCAAAACATGATGTCAGGACATGATGCAAGTGCATGCAAGATTTTGTGTTTATGCCTGTCCACACTGAAATAATATGGATTTCCTTTTTGGGCCTACACAGGAAATGAGATGGGCATACCAGTTTTAAGTTACAAATGGGCTACTACAAATCTGTGTGGGCCTAAATACTGGGTTTTCCATTGGCTTAAAGTATTAAATTCCAGTTGAAAAGCACCATCTGAACCCTAACGGTCACGATCCCTCTGAAATGTCGGCAATGAAACAGATCTGACTAAGCATTCAGGCCTGGCCATTAAGAACAGGGGTGTCATATCAGAGGCTGTTCCCTGAATGGGCCTCTCTTCTGCAACACAATGGCCGACTAATCACACTGGTTCTTCCACTTCCTCCTCTGTGGTTTCGCAGACAGCATAGAGGCCAACGTAGAGAGTGCTGACCTCAACGTTCAGTCTGCCACACAGCAGTTGGCAAGAGCAGCAGACTATCAGGTAAAAGTGCACATGGGTCACTCACTGGACACTAATATAGAATGATCGGGAACGGTTTAGTGGAGTTTTATCTTTCATTTGCACAATAAAAATGAAAGGAAGCAAGAAGCATGCTGTGGCCAATAAAGCTGAACACTTCAATGTACACCCACAGTATTTGTTTCTGAATTATATAATACACAATAAATACCTTTAAATTCACAGAATCCTTATACCGTATATAGGCCTATTGAACTTGTATCACCCTATTTACATGATTTATATTACTTTTATATGAATGGAAGTTTACAAGGTTTACTTTCTTATTTCTAGCGCAAGTCGAGGAAGAAGATCTGCATTCTGATAGTTGTTTTGGTGATTGTGGCTGTAATCATCGGTTTGATCATTTGGGGAGCCTTAAAGGGCAACTGAGGCCTTTACCATTCGGCCACTACTGCTGTCCGGATATCCCTCAGAGCCACCTCTCCTAAACCAGGGAGACTGCTGCTACCAGGCATGCTTCTTTCAAAACGTATGCAAAGCAGGCACCTTTTAATTTTCATCACTAATGACACTTCACAACACACAGTACTGTAAATGCCTTCAAAAGATTCAAACAAAAGGGATGATCATTTTTAAATAATGTGCTTTTGTTTTATTTTTAGATTTCTAATATACATGAGTGGACATTTTCTGGTTTTTAGATGTTTTATACATTTTCACTTTGTATAGTTATGATGTAATGTTCTGATGCCAAATGCATTAACAAAAAAATACCTATCTATGCAGAAACTTTAATAAAAGCATTCCCTATATGTTAGCCATATTATCTCTATTATCTTTATGTTCGCCACTAAATTCACCAATATTGTAAATTAAACATTGTACTGATTCAAATGCAATCTTCTTGTGGTTTCACCAGTCTTGGTCTTGACCGAAACAGATAAAGTTGGGAACAGACCTACCGATTTTCTTGTCTTTTATGATTTAGAATGCAATTGAGTGACCAAACCTACAGACTAGGACTAAACGATTGTGATTCGTTTATGAGCACAAACCTAAAGATTGAGTTGTCAGTTGTCTTCATTCTGATACAGTAGTCGTAATTGTGTCAACAATGTAAAAACCTGTCGCCCAAAAATGCATAACGACGATTACCCATGACTGGCCCTGACATGCCATCGTATCAATGTTGGAGTTAATAATCGGTAGGTCTGTTCCAATCTTAAAGTATACTGAAATGGCAGTTACTAGTGGCTATTGGTGGCTAGATTAGGCTTCTTTGAAGCCTTTCATGAAAATGGTTTGCAATATGCTTTATTTCAGGCCTCATACAGTATGGGCCGCATGTCTGTGAATACAGGAAATAGGAAATTCCAGTGTTTTCATCACTGAAAGTGACTTTTGGGAGTGAACATTGTGCAGTGAAGAGGTGCATTTGTAACTGGACAGATTAAGTGCAAAAGTGAAAGTGGGCAGCAAAAGCACTTAAGTACGGGGAATTGTTCAGTGCTTTGTGCGTAACACGGGTTTTTATTTAAATAGCAGTTTTTCCGCAACATGTGGACTCAAACAGTTTTTTTTTATAACAATTTTTCCAGTACTAGGAAAGAAATATTTTTCACAGAACTGATGATGCTGGGGTACACAATGCTACAGATGGCATTTTTATAACAATTTTTCCAGTACTAGGAAAGAAATATTTTTCACAGAACTGATGATGCTGGGGTACACAATGCTACAGATGGCATTTCACCAACTGTATGGATAAAAAAGTACAAAAGATCACCGCTCATCTGTTGAGGTGCTGGATTAACAAGTAACTCAATAAAAAGAAAAGAAAAATCTGCACACTCAAGTCTTTGCAAATAAGTGTTTTACTCTATGTGCAAGCTTTCGGTCAGATGACCTTCTTCAGGCAGAGTAAAACACCTCAAGAAGGTCATCAAACCGAAAGCTTACAGCACAGAGAGTAAAAAAACTTTTTGTGTGTGGATTTACCAACTGCATGGATAAATTGTAAAAGTAAGTCAAACATGATATGACATTACGCTACTGATAATAATACTTTATTACTGTAAGAAATGGTGTTGTCCTGTGTAATAAAATGCAATGCCTGTGCAAATGATACTACTGCACCGTTTTAGCAGTGCTGTTTATATTTATCCCCCCATTTTTTATACACCCCCCATATTTTTTACATACGGTAAAAAGAAAATACTGTAATTTGTCCAAAGTAGTTAACATGTAATGCATCAACAGGGCTATTTGGTTGCAGTGGCATGCAGTTCTTTCATGACTGTTTAATGAGCTTTTTGATTTCTGAAGTTGGCCTTGTTGTCGCCATGTTTGACTCTTAATTGTCACCTCCGTGGGCTGCCCACAACAGAAAATTTATTAAACTGATGAAGACCCCAAGAGGGCTCCCTTAACTAACGGACCTTCATCAAATGCTTATTTGTTCACAAAAATGTGCCTTTTATTAAGAGCCTTGCTCAGGAGTACAATGCTGGCAGCTGGTCTCATGAGTGTTAGATCTGATTTTAACATTGGGAAGAAATGTCCCAAGTACTCAAAGACCACTCCAACACATTGCCATTGCTTTCCAACATTAGTATTATCTCAGGTGCTGGGTCTTGGACATGAAGAATATTAAGACTTACATAGCACATCGTCCATTTTAGAATCCTCAGTAGGCTATTCTGTATCCTCCTAATTACAGTTTTGTCTGTAGTAGATCCGTAATTTCTATGAATTCTTATGTCCGCATGCTTTGCGGAGTTAAGGGGTTATGAATTATGTGTAGGTGTGTAATGTATTTGCTTAATGTATTAATGGCATTCAATGTCAGAAATTTTTTTTTTTTTTGGGGGGGGGGGGGAATGAAACAGTTCTGCATTCTAAAATTCTCCTAATTATCATTAAAAAATGTTGATTGGTTTCTTAGCAGTTGGGGGGTACACTGTAGGCCTATCTGGCCTATCACCAAATTTAAGAGCCAGCCAGGAATTACTACCTTCAGATTGCGTAAAGATACAGGTTACATATCCTTCTGTGTTTTCTGTTTTGCTTTTCCAGATTCATTAAAGACTTTAAGACTCATTTCACTTCATTACACCTGATGCTGTTTCAGGGCATGTGGACTTTGTAGATTAATAACAGTATTACACATAAAGGCCAGTAATACATAGGAAGTAAAATATTACACAATAGATGTCGGACATCACAATTAATTAGTATTCATATTCATACATATTTTTAAAATAAATAACAAGAAAGGGCCAATAATATACTGTGTTGACTCGGACATACCCATGTGATGTAAAATTTCAATTAAAAAAGAAATAATATCTAGGTAAGTCTGATTTCTTGCACCTTTCCATCATAAGAAAATTTATGCACATTTGTGGGAATTTAGACATTTTGACAAAAACAAATCTCGACCCACCACTGAAACTGTGGTCCATATAAGGTCCATAAGTGAGACCCACTAAACATAGAACTGAGAGAAGGCCTTCAATAAGCTTTGAGAAGCACAACCTATAATTTATATGCTACAATTTTACAATTGCACAATTGCACATTATCGCTTTGTTCTCGTTTAAATACTGTAGATTTAACGTTAAAGACCTAACTCAGTGATTTACTGTAGCAGGCCTATTATAGTTAATTAAGATAGTTGCTTCATTCAGTCTGTGGGAATGATAAACTGGCCACTCAAGGATCCAATTCTACAAGGGTAAGCTAAATCCTGTTTTGAAAACATAAAGTTATCACCATAAGTCATCATCATGACGACTTAAAAAAGAAAAAAATGGGGGCAGGATACTGGGAATATCTGTTTAAAAGAGTATAAATACCAAACAACAAATGGTCTGATCCACTAGGAGTCCGATCATGTCTTTGGATTCCTATCAAATTTCCCGGGAGCTCATTACTGAGCCGACAAACCTGGAGAAAAGCACATCTGCATTGAGTAATCACAGCCTTAAGGGCAACTGTGTTTCTTGCATTGGAACGGCCATGGTTACTCCAGAATATGTGCTTTCCTATGTAGCTGCAGTACTTATTATCATAATCACAGTGTGTGGCAACTTTCTGGTCATAGTATCTGTGTTTCACTTCAAACAGCTGCATACCCCAACTAATGTGCTTATCATCTCCTTGGCTGTGGCAGATTTTATGGTGGGATTGTTTGTCATGCCATTGGAACTTGTCTGGATGATAGAAGACTGTTGGGTTTTTGGAACTTCTGTTTGTGCCTTTCTGAATTTTTTTGCATTCCACTTGACCTGTGCATCTGTACATAATGTGGCTCTCATTGCAGTGGACAGATATCTGGCTCTGAGTGATCCCTTTCTGTATACTAAGTATATCACTGTGAAGCTCTCTGTTATTGTGGCCTTGCTATGCTGGGCAATTTCAGTGGCGTACAATTTTACTATTCTTTACTGCAATGGTTTTTTCACTGAAGCACTGAAACTGTGTCCTAACGAGTGTCCTGTTGCTGTGAGTGAAATTTGGTCTTGGGTTGATTTTGTGGTGGTGTTCGCAGTGCCTTTTGTCATCATGTGTATACTGTACCTTAGAATTTTTGCTATTGCCAAGAAACATGCCAATGCCATCAGGGCAGCTAATAACAATCAGGTCAATTTAAATCCCAGCAAAAATGAACAAGTACCCAAACGAGCTGAGAGAAAAGCTGCAAAAGTTTTAGGAATACTTGTGTTTATATTTTTACTATGTGTTGTGCCTTATTATGTTGCCAGTGTTTTGGCTGAATTTATCCAAGGGGAATTGTTGGACTATGTGTTAAATTACACATCACTTATACTTTACCTGAATTCTTTGTTTAATCCAATTATTTATGCCCTTTTCTACCCATGGTTTCAAAAAAGCATGAAGTTCATTTTGAAGTGTCAAATATGTACACCTGATTCTTCTCTCATGCAACTAAAGTGATATATATATATTTTTTTAATTTAGGGAAGAAAATATGTGCATAATCTGAGCATACTGTATGAATGAATATACTGACATTGATGTTCATTAGGTTTTATAACTTAATTATTATTTTATATTTCTTTTAAAAACGAACTTGCCTTGGCATGTGGATGATCTAGTGGTATGATTTTGTATTGTTTATTGTTTATGTCATGTTTATTTTATTTTTTCATGTTTATTTTATTTTATTTTATTTTATTTCAGGTTTATTGATTATTTTATTTTATAATTATTAATGGTTATTGTTTATTTGATGGATTATCATGTATGTCAATGCTGAGGGCATTCCTTATGTGACTCTAATTTCTTGTTAAAAGGATGCATCATACAGAAAAAAGACAAGAATTTCCACACAAAAATATTAACTTGTGAAAGTGCCAGCACCGATCTCTCTCTGTAGCCCGAAATATGGGGTCCTCCTACCTGACATGTGAGCCACAGAAACCAGTTGCCTTCAGTCACATGTTATCCCAGTGCTCCCAATACACCATCCTCTCTCCTCTCCTCTAGCGTCCATCTGTTACCCTTACTCCCCCTTCAGGCTGTGCACCTCCAGTATCAGCATATTCTATCTGGGCTCTGGCAAAGAAACTGTGAAAGCACATTATGTAACATAGATAAGCGATAAGCAAATTCAAGTCATGCACAACTGCACTTATGTTAAACTATCATGTTAATTAGTGTATACATTAGTGTAATTTAAAGAGATTTGAATTAAATTCTGTAATTAGTAGTTTCCTTTTTTTCTACCTTGTTGAAGCAAAAATGTATGCAGAACCACTTGCTTTTCATTATTTTAAACAGCTGTTATTATGCCTGAATCTGCAGTAAGCTTAGGACAAGAGCTTCTTCTTTTTCACAAATGAAAGAAACTCAAAGGCAGACATCTGGCAGGTCAGGGAAATTAATCTTTTCAAAGCTCCTTTATTCCTGCCACAAATGGCAGGGGTCTGCCATTTACCAGGGGTCTCAGTCCCTGCCCGCGGGCCAAATCAGGCCCAGGTTCAGCACAATTCCGTCACGGGACTTGATGTCAAAATAATAATACAGTTCAACCCTTAAGAGTGGCCCACAACATGCACCCCCACATTCGTCTTTGTCAAATTACTCTCTGAGTTTTAATCACAGACCTCACAAGCATATCACGCAAAACTGACCTTTCCACTGGTGCTAGAAGGATGTCATAGGCATTTTTCACATCACATCGCTGTCTCCAACCCCCTCATCCCAAAATAAATAATTTCTTTTCATATAGTTGTTTTCAGCTTGTTTGTTAGTACAGGTGCTAGAAATGCCATTTCAAGACCAAAAACAGAAATAGAGAGGAATATCATGCATATATTATTCATAAAATATGACAATTAATAAAATTGTTGCTAATTTTAAGTTATACAGAATGCCTTTTTTCTTATAACCCCAGATTCTAGACAAACACCTCTATTGAAATGTGAAAAGATACACGTTATGGTATGTGTTAACCTTAATTATACTTGAACACTGACATGGCCCTCAAATCAGATGATGTTGGCAGCAGTGGCCCCCAATTCATTTGAGTTTGAGACCCCTGCTTTTAGCTTCATTGAGCCAAATAATTTCCCGAAATGAGAGATGGGCACCTTTGTCTTTCAGCTGTAACTGTAAATGGGGCAACTGCACCCAGTCAAGGCCTTCATGTGAATTCGCAATGTGTTTAGGTCTTTTTTTTATTGCAAACATTTTCACCCCCCTCACCTTATCACTCTGATTCAAGGGATATGAAATAATCAAACAGGGAGAGCTAGGGGGAAGGGGAAGGTGCAAGAAAAGTATTAGGATTCAGCCTTAAATTCAAACAAACACGGTATACTCGGACAAGGGCACAAATCTGTGTCTATTCTTGGCCTGATCATTGGTCACAATAGCTCAATTAGGTTGTAAACGTAAAAGTACTGATTGTTACTTTGGTTCCATAAAATGACACATTTAGATTATTAGCATTTTTTCTAAGATTCAAAGAACAGTTCATCATATATGTAAAATGTAATATCCCTTATCAGCATTAGGAATCTTAAAAATGTCAGCTATTACAATGCTGACATGAATGCAGTTTTAAACTAGTGCTGTCAAAATTAACTGATTAATCACGTGATTAATCCATAAAATGTAACTCAGATTAAAAAAATTAACTCAGATTAATCCTGATGGATATGGTTCCACTTTCATGGCATTTATTATGTTCAATTTCAAATAGAAAATGGCTCAGCTATCAAGTCAAACTATACAAAGATTATGGCTTAGCTTCTGACTGCCCAACAACATGTTTGGGGAACCCTTGGGGGTAGGGAACAGGTGTGAGTTGCCCCATTTGAGAAGAATAAAGGCAACTATTACCTACTACTAGTATCAGGGCCTTTACAGGGCAAAATAAGGATCCAACATACCCTTGCATCCAAATTCTTACTGGAGGAAATGAGTTGCGATTAAAAGTGATTAATCACGATTAATCATTGTAAAATTTTGTGATTAATCAGATTAATTATTTTAATCGTTTGACAGCACTATTTTAAACAAATGCAGTTTCGGCACATGAAGAAATAATTTGAGAGTGTATAGGCTTTACACTGTCCAATTATGCAGAAATTTGCAATTTGACTATTTTTTACGTGTTTCATATCTTTGAAGTTTGTTCAATAATATTGAAGTTTGTGTCTTGTGACTTCTTTTCTAGTGTAGGGTCACATATGGTCTCAGTGATCACTGAGTTGTGTAAGTGCCAGACAACTCAACACTGACATTGTTGAAGGCCTAGTGACGGTACAAATCACAACTTACATCCTACTCCAACTACCATTATTATCCTGTTATAGACAATGGTTTAATGAATGCCAATTGTCAATTTTGTAACAGTGGGCCCTGCATTGTGACATATTAAGAAATCATTTATGCTGTCTGCTAGGCCAAAACCTGTTTATAATATTAGGCTAGATTAACCACCAAAGGGGAAAACAGTGGGCAGGGTAGTGAGAGTGTCTGTTGTCATAGAGTATAAATACCATAAAACAAAAGGTCCGATCCACTAGGAACCGGATCATGTCCTTGGATTCCTATTCAATTTCCCAGAAGCTCATCACTGAACCAACACACAGGGATGAAAGCACATTTGGATTGAACAATCACAGCCTTAAGGACAATTGTGTTTCTTGTGTTGGAACAGCAACAGTTACTCCAGAATATGTGCTCTCCAATACACCTCCAATGCTTGTTGCTATAATCACTGTGTTTGGCAACTTCCTTGTCATAGTATCGGTGTGTCACTTCAAACAGCTGCATACCCCAACTAATGTGCTCATCCTCTCCTTGGCTGTGACAGATCTAATGGTGGGAATGTTCGTCATGCCACTTGCCTGGATGACAGAGTCATGTTTGGTCTTTGGAACATCCATTTGTATTTTTCTGAATTATTTTTCGAGCCATTTGACCTGTGCATCTGTACATAATGTGGCTCTCATTGCAGTGGACAGATACTTGGCTCTGAGTGATCCCTTTCTGTATTCTAAGTATATCACTGCGGAGCTCACAGTCATTGTGGCCTCCCTGAGCTGGTTGTTTTCAGCAATTTACAATTTTGCTTTTACGTACTACAATGTCGTTTTTAGTCAGACATTAATACTATGTCCAAGAGAGTGTTTGGTTGATGTGAGTGAAATTTGGTCTTGGATTGATTTTGTGGTGGTGTTTGCATTGCCTTTTGCAATCATATTTGTACTATACCTTAAAGTCTTTGCTATTGCCAAGAAACATGCCAATGCCATCAGGGCAGCTAATAACAATCAGGTTAAATTAAATCCCAGCAAAAATGAACAAGTGCCCAAACGAGCTGAGAGAAAAGCTGCAAAAGTTTTAGGAATACTTGTGTTTGTATTTTTGCTGTGTGTTGTGCCTTATTACATAAACAGTGTCCTGATTAAGTTTATCAAGGGTCAATTTTTTGACAGTATGTTCAAATACACACCAGTTCTTCTTTACCTCAATTCTTTCTTTAATCCAATTATTTATGCCCTGTTTTATCCATGGTTTCGGAAGAGTATGAAGTTCATTTTGAAGTGTCGTATATGCGCCCCTGACTCTACCCTCATGCAGCTGAAGTAATTATTTTTCTCATGTAACAAGCCTTCAACTGAGACAAATCTATTCTATAATGTTGAAATGATTGTATTCAGATGAAAATAAATCTTGAAAATGTAAAACATCTTAATCTTACAAAAGGACTAATTTTACATGTGAAAAATGAACACCAGTTCATGAAGGATGTCTGTGAGAAAGCTATGCAGTAATTTGAATGTTAAATGAATGACAAAAGTTAAACTATAACTGTTCTGTTGTTGAGGCTTAAAAGGCATATCAGGCAATGCTTTTAGGTTAATTTACCAGCTGTGCATCGATGATTAAATGGCTCAATTTATCATTAGGCCTACATCTAGTGAAGATTTACTAGCAGTTACTACCAGCTTGTCAGTCAAATTTAATTCAGGAAAATGACTGTTCCTGGTTCCTTTGGCCTCAAAACAAATTCACATTGGGGTAATGTAATGTGCAAAGATGTTTAATGAAGTTACAGCAGTTCATAAAGATGTATTGATTAAGTTCTTTGACGTTATCTTAGATGTTTCATGGATGTTTGCAACATAGACAGGAAATTTAATCTGGGGTGTTGGATCCATGAAATTGATTTAAATATGATAGATATTGAATAGATATCACTGAAATTGCATTTATTACCGGCTTATCAGACACCATAACTCGTGAAAATGATCATCTCTGGTTTGAACTCATCATCGTACATCAATTGGTGAAAATTTACAATATCATTGGGGTTTTCTTTCTACTCTTCCGCGACTGTAGAAAGATAGAAAGATAGAAAACCACGGTCCTCAAAGATGTTCCTTTAACAGAGAACTATAATTCACAGATTTTGACATAACTATGAACAGCATTGTGCATAATTCTACATGCCCTGCTCAAGGCCACATCAGTCATGAATGTGGGCACGGGTTCAATCACTTCGCCACACACATTTTTTCAAATGCTGAGAATGTAAAGCAGATGTTTCTGCCATATTCATGAGCTGAGTACCATCCCCCTTATTTGGAGAAGCCACACTGTCAGCATTCAGCATACCTTTCTCTAATGTACCATGTCATCCTTGCTTCTCTAGTTGGTAAACTACTTGGTAATATTCAAGGTCAACCTGTTAGTTTTATGGAATCAGATTAATCATAGTTTCTCGCAATATTTACCACTAACACATGCCTCTGTCCAGTTCAGGACATGCTTTAAAGGGGATAAGGTTTTAACGCTGAATATTTCCCTACAAGAAATTCATCCAGCCAACATTCTACAAATTTTGTACAACACTGTATGCATTATATATCCTTTGCACATCTCAGCTGTAAATGTGGGCATAAGAGAGCAATGTCCAATCACTTCCCTCATCCAGACTTTCTCTACTAATCAGAGAGAGAATCACCATCTTGTGGTGCAGAAAGGGCTCTACCAAAGAACTTTCATCAGTGACCAAGACAAGGCAACATAATACGCTACTATCGGAGCAAACACAAATCGGTCTGCATAAGTAGGCGTGTCACATTGCGTCACTAGTTCAACTTTTTATCCTAATAAATTACGATATAATATTGATATAATTCCATGCCCCATAATATTGTCTATAATCATTCATGATACCAATAAATACAATAACGGGGCTTTGGAAAACACTTTGATATGTCCATGAGCTTAGTTAGCATGCTACGGACTAGTAAGTTCAAGTGAATAGCAAGTAACGTAGCTATATGCTAACTAGAGCGGACCGTTATGGACCTCGCTTAAACTTAATATTTTGCAGTAATCTTTGTTTATTTTTGGTCTGTCAATTTAAACTAATCTCAGTAACATTACCCAGCTGGTTGTCATTCAATGAAACACCACTTAGCTCGCTAACAACTTGTAGAAAAATGCAGCTGCCTAACCTGAATTAAAGTTCATCTACTATAAATGCAAACTGTAACAACTTAAATTACTAGGCTTGAAATCATGATAGGCAGCTGTACAATATGAGAAATACATAAAAAAAAAAAACCTGTGACTCCACAAAGACATAACATGGTTTATTGGCAATATCCCACACATCTCTCATTCACTTCACTGTAATGGAGCCCGACGCTCTGCATAAACCAGATGTAAGTCTCTCAATACCTTTAAGTCTTGACTTAAAACCTTCCTCTTTGACATCTCCTATAGTTAGGATGGTACATAGCATATCATCACTCCCCTTGCGCTTTTTTGGGAAGGGCTGACTTTTCTCTTTACCCCTCTTTGGGGCAAGGTGGCCAATGACTATCCCTACTGGGCTGGTGAGCTGCCTTTACACCATATGTTAGTTATGCTGCGATAGCCTAGTGCTGCCATTTACTGCACAATTGCTATCCTGTACAACTCTCTTTCTACTCTCCTCTCTCCCCACTCTGACATGTATGGCACACTTATGTCATGAAGTTCCAACCTCCTGGACTGGCCTAACATGGTGGTGGTGGCACAGTTGGTAGAGGTGCTGTTCGGCAACCGGAGGGCTGCAGGTTCGAGCCCCTCTCCGCTTGACCCCATCGAGGTGTCCTTGAGCAAGATGCCTAACCCCAGATTGCTCCCGGTGAGCAGGTTGGTGCCTTGCATGGTTGCCTCTGCCACCGGTGTGTGAATGGGTGAATGTGAGGTATACATTGTAAAGCGCTTTGAGTGCTCGTAGGAGTAGAAAAGCGCTATATAAATACAGTCCATTTACCATTTTATTTCTTCTACCCCAAACACTACAATAATCCCAGCTGATTGTTGAACCCCCCATCCACCCCTACCTCCCTGCTATCATCCCCTACCCCACAATGGATGCCGACCAACCTCTCCGGAGCCATATACTGTTATGTTTACACTAACCTGTTAAACATTTATCAGGATTAAAGATTTGAATTAAATTCTGTAATTAGTAGTTTCCTTTTTTTCTACCTTGTTGAAGCAAAAATGTATGCAGAACCACTTGCTTTTCATTATTTTAAACAGCTGTTATTATGCCTGAATCTGCAGTAAGCTTAGGACAAGAGCTTCTTCTTTTTCACAAATGAAAGAAACTCAAAGGCAGACATCTGGCAGGTCAGGGAAATTAATCTTTTCAAAGCTCCATTTATTCCTGCCACAAATGGCAGGGGTCTGCCATTTACCAGGGGTCTCAGTCCCTGCCCGCGGGCCAAATCAGGCCCAGGTTCAGCACAATTCCGTCACGGGACTTGATGTCAAAATAATAATACAGTTCAACCCTTAAGAGTGGCCCACAACATGCACCCCCACATTCGTCTTTGTCAAATTACTCTCTGAGTTTTAATCACAGACCTCACAAGCATATCACGCAAAACTGACCTTTCCACTGGTGCTAGAAGGATGTCATAGGCATTTTTCACATCACATCGCTGTCTCCAACCCCCTCATCCCAAAATAAATAATTTCTTTTCATATAGTTGTTTTCAGCTTGTTTGTTAGTACAGGTGCTAGAAATGCCATTTCAAGACCAAAAACAGAAATAGAGAGGAATATCATGCATATATTATTCATAAAATATGACAATTAATAAAATTGTTGCTAATTTTAAGTTATACAGAATGCCTTTTTTCTTATAACCCCAGATTCTAGACAAACACCTCTATTGAAATGTGAAAAGATACACGTTATGGTATGTGTTAACCTTAATTATACTTGAACACTGACATGGCCCTCAAATCAGATGATGTTGGCAGCAGTGGCCCCCAATTCATTTGAGTTTGAGACCCCTGCTTTTAGCTTCATTGAGCCAAATAATTTCCCGAAATGAGAGATGGGCACCTTTGTCTTTCAGCTGTAACTGTAAATGGGGCAACTGCACCCAGTCAAGGTCTTCATGTGAATTCGCAATGTGTTTAGGTTTTTTTTTTATTGCAAACATTTTCACCCCCCTCACCTTATCACTCTGATTCAAGGGATAAGAAATAATCAAACAGGGAGAGCTAGGGGGAAGGGGAAGGTGCAAGAAAAGTATTAGGATTCAGCCTTAAATTCAAACAAACACGGTATACTCGGACAAGGGCACAAATCTGTGTCTATTCTTGGCCTGATCATTGGTCACAATAGCTCAATTAGGTTGTAAACGTAAAAGTACTGATTGTTACTTTGGTTCCATAAAATGACACATTTAGATTATTAGCATTTTTTCTAAGATTCAAAGAACAGTTCATCATATATGTAAAATGTAATATCCCTTATCAGCATTAGGAATCTTAAAAATGTCAGCTATTACAATGCTGACATGAATGCAGTTTTAAACAAATGCAGTTTCGGCACATGAAGAAATAATTTGAGAGTGTATAGGCTTTACACTGTCCAATTATGCAGAAATTTGCAATTTGACTATTTTTTACATGTTTCATATCTTTGAAGTTTGTTCAATAATATTGAAGTTTGTGTCTTGTGACTTCTTTTCTAGTGTAGGGTCACATATGGTCTCAGTGATCACTGAGTTGTGTAAGTGCCAGACAACTCAACACTGACATTGTTGAAGGCCTAGTGACGGTACAAATCACAACTTACATCCTACTCCAACTACCATTATTATCCTGTTATAGACAATGGTTTAATGGATGCCAATTGTCAATTTTGTAACAGTGGGCCCTGCATTGTGACATATTAAGAAATCATTTATGCTGTCTGCTAGGCCAAAACCTGTTTATAATATTAGGCTAGATTAACCACCAAAGGGGAAAACAGTGGGCAGGGTAGTGAGAGTGTCTGTTGTCATAGAGTATAAATACCATAAAACAAAAGGTCCGATCCACTAGGAATCGGATCATGTCTTTGGATTCCTATTCAATTTCCCAGAAGCTCATCACTGAACCAACACACATGGATGAAAGCACATTTGGATTGAACAATCACAGCCTTAAGGACAATTGTGTTTCTTGTGTTGGAACAGCAACAGTTACTCCAGAATATGTGCTCTCCAATACACCTCCAATGCTTGTTGCTATAATCACTGTGTTTGGCAACTTCCTTGTCATAGTATCGGTGTGTCACTTCAAACAGCTGCATACCCCAACTAATGTGCTCATCCTCTCCTTGGCTGTGACAGATCTAATGGTGGGAATGTTCGTCATGCCACTTGCCTGGATGACAGAGTCATGTTTGGTCTTTGGAACATCCATTTGTATTTTTCTGAATTATTTTGCATTCCATTTGACCTGTGCATCTGTACATAATGTGGCTCTCATTGCAGTGGACAGATACTTGGCTCTGAGTGATCCCTTTCTGTATTCTAAGTATATCACTGTGGAGCTCACAGTCATTGTGGCCTCCCTGAGCTGGTTGTTTTCAGCAATTTACAATTTTGCTTTTACGTACTACAATGTCGTTTTTAGTCAGACATTAATACTATGTCCAAGAGAGTGTATGGTTGATGTGAGTGAAATTTGGTCTTGGATTGATTTTGTGGTGGTGTTTGCATTGCCTTTTGCAATCATATTTGTACTATACCTTAAAGTCTTTGCTATTGCCAAGAAACATGCCAATGCCATCAGGGCAGCTAATAACAATCAGGTTAAATTAAATCCCAGCAAAAATGAACAAGTGCCCAAACGAGCTGAGAGAAAAGCTGCAAAAGTTTTAGGAATACTTGTGTTTGTATTTTTGCTGTGTGTTGTGCCTTATTACATAAACAGTGTCCTGATTAAGTTTATCAAGGGTCAATTTTTTGACAGTATGTTCAAATACACACCAGTTCTTCTTTACCTCAATTCTTTCTTTAATCCAATTATTTATGCCCTGTTTTATCCATGGTTTCGGAAGAGTATGAAGTTCATTTTGAAGTGTCGTATATGCGCCCCTGACTCTACCCTCATGCAGCTGAAGTAATTATTTTTCTCATGTAACAAGCCTTCAACTGAGACAAATCTATTCTATAATGTTGAAATGATTGTATTCAGATGAAAATAAATCTTGAAAATGTAAAACATCTTAATCTTACAAAAGGACTAATTTTACATGTGAAAAATGAACACCAGTTCATGAAGGATGTCTGTGAGAAAGCTATGCAGTAATTTGAATGTTAAATGAATGACAAAAGTTAAACTATAACTGTTCTGTTGTTGAGGCTTAAAAGGCATATCAGGCAATGCTTTTAGGTTAATTTACCAGCTGTGCATCGATGATTAAATGGCTCAATTTATCATTAGGCCTACATCTAGTGAAGATTTACTAGCAGTTACTACCAGCTTGTCAGTCAAATTTAATTCAGGAAAATGACTGTTCCTGGTTCCTTTGGCCTCAAAACAAATTCACATTGGGGTAATGTAATGTGCAAAGATGTTTAATGAAGTTACAGCAGTTCATAAAGATGTATTGATTAAGTTCTTTGACGTTATCTTAGATGTTTCATGGATGTTTGCAACATAGACAGGAAATTTAATCTGGGGTGTTGGATCCATGAAATTGATTTAAATATGATAGATATTGAATAGATATCACTGAAATTGCATTTATTACCGGCTTATCAGACACCATAACTCGTGAAAATGATCATCTCTGGTTTGAACTCATCATCGTACATCAATTGGTGAAAATTTACAATATCATTGGGGTTTTCTTTCTACTGTTCCGCGACTGTGCATATCAGGCAATGCTTTTAGGTTAATTTACCAGCTGTGCATCGATGATTAAATGGCTCAATTTATCATTAGGCCTACATCTAGTGAAGATTTACTAGCAGATACTACCAGCTTGTCAGTCAAATTTAATTCAGGAAAATGACTGTTCCTGGTTCCTTTGGCCTCAAAACAAATTCACATTGGGGTAATGTAATGTGCAAAGATGTTTAATGAAGTTACAGCAGTTCATAAAGATGTATTGATTAAGTTCTTTGACGTTATCTTAGATGTTTCATGGATGTTTGCAACATAGACAGGAAATTTAATCTGGGGTGTTGGATCCATGAAATTGATTTAAATATGATAGATATTGAATAGATATCACTGAAATTGCATTTATTACCGGCTTATCAGACACCATAACTCGTGAAAATGATCATCTCTGGTTTGAACTCATCATCGTACATCAATTGGTGAAAATTTACAATATCATTGGGGTTTTCTTTCTACTGTTCCGCGACTGTAGAAAGATAGAAAGATAGAAAACCACGGTCCTCAAAGATGTTCCTTTAACAGAGAACTATAATTCACAGATTTTGACATAACTATGAACAGCATTGTGCATAATTCTACATGCCCTGCTCAAGGCCACATCAGTCATGAATGTGGGCACGGGTTCAGTCACTTCGCCACACACATTTTTTCAAATGCTGAGAATGTAAAGCAGATGTTTCTGCCATATTCATGAGCTGAGTACCATCCCCCTTATTTGGAGAAGCCACACTGTCAGCATTCAGCATACCTTTCTCTAATGTACCATGTCATCCTTGCTTCTCTAGTTGGTAAACTACTTGGTAATATTCAAGGTCAACCTGTTAGTTTTATGGAATCAGATTAATCATAGTTTCTCGCAATATTTACCACTAACACATGCCTCTGTCCAGTTCAGGACATGCTTTAAAGGGGATAAGGTTTTAACGCTGAATATTTCCCTACAAGAAATTCATCCAGCCAACATTCTACAAATTTTGTACAACACTGTATGCATTATATATCCTTTGCACATCTCAGCTGTAAATGTGGGCATAAGAGAGCAATGTCCAATCACTTCCCTCATCCAGACTTTCTCTACTAATCAGAGAGAGAATCACCATCTTGTGGTGCAGAAAGGGCTCTACCAAAGAACTTTCATCAGTGACCAAGACAAGGCAACATAATACGCTACTATCGGAGCAAACACAAATCGGTCTGCATAAGTAGGCGTGTCACATTGCGTCACTAGTTAAACTTTTTATCCTAATAAATTACAATACAATATTGATATAATTCCATGCCCCATAATATTGTCTATAATCATTCATGATACCAATAAATACAATAACGGGGCTTTGGAAAACACTTTGATATGTCCATGAGCTTAGTTAGCATGCTACGGACTAGTAAGTTCAAGTGAATAGCAAGTAACGTAGCTATATGCTAACTAGAGCGGACCGTTATGGACTTCGCTTAAACTTAATATTTTGCAGTAATCTTTGTTTATTTTTGGTCTGTCAATTTAAACTAATCTCAGTAACATTACCCAGCTGGTTGTCATTCAATGAAACACCACTTAGCTCGCTAACAACTTGTATTAAAATGCAGCTGCCTAACCTGAATTAAAGTTCATCTACTATAAATGCAAACTGTAACAACTTAAATTAAAGCCGCAAGCGGCGTTGACGGGCCCTCGCACCAGGTGCACCGCAAAGAGTGCATATCGCAATAATGGTACACAGTGAAGGCACATTCACTCGAAACAGGTGTGCTGTCTTTGTCTCACCCTCATTTTTTACACTCGCAGACACTCCCTGTCACACACTCACTCAGACTGCCTTTTACACTCTTTCTCTTAGTAGGGGCGCTACAGAGAATCACATAAGTCATACTGCATGTTCAGAAGATGGTCCACAGTCTGTGTACCAACTTTGGCTATGATAGGTCAAACCGTTTCCAAGTTATAATGTTCGACCACAAGGGGGCATTAGAGAGTTTCGATTCATGGTTTTGCGTGGTCAGAACACGGTCAGGAGTCCATATACCAAGTCTTGGATAAGCTACGTCAAACCGTGTCCAAGTTATCATATTTGACCACTAGAGGGCGCTAGAGAGTTTCGATTCATGGTTTTGCGTGGTCAGAACGCGGTCAGGAGTCCATATACCAAGTTTGGATAAGCTACGTCAAACCGTGTCCAAGTATCATGATTTGACCACTAGAGCGCTAGAGAGTTTCTGATTCATGGTTATGCGTGGTCAGAACATGGTCAGAGAGTCCATATACTAAGTTTGGATAAGCTACATCAAACCGTTTCCAAGTTATAATATAACATAACAGTATATGGCTCCGGAGAGGTTGGTCGGCATCCATTGTGGGGTAGGGGATGATAGCAGGGAGGTAGGGGTGGATGGGGGGTTCAACAATCAGCTGGGATTATTGTAGTGTTTGGGGTAGAAGAAATAAAATGGTAAATGGACTGTATTTATATAGCGCTTTTCTACTCCTACGAGCACTCAAAGCGCTTTACAATGTATACCTCACATTCACCCATTCACACACCGGTGGCAGAGGCAACCATGCAAGGCACCAACCTGCTCACCGGGAGCAATCTGGGGTTAGGCATCTTGCTCAAGGACACCTCGATGGGGTCAAGCGGAGAGGGGCTCGAACCTGCAGCCCTCCGGTTGCCGAACAGCACCTCTACCAACTGTGCCACCACCACCATGTTAGGCCAGTCCAGGAGGTTGGAACTTCATGACATAAGTGTGCCATACATGTCAGAGTGGGGAGAGAGGAGAGTAGAAAGAGAGTTGTACAGGATAGCAATTGTGCAGTAAATGGCAGCACTAGGCTATCGCAGCATAACTAACGTATGGTGTAAAGGCAGCTCACCAGCCCAGTAGGGATAGTCATTGGCCACCTTGCCCCAAAGAGGGGTAAAGAGAAAAGTCAGCCCTTCCCAAAAAAGCCCAAGGGGAGTGATGATATGCTATGTACCATCCTAACTATAGGAGATGTCAAAGAGGAAGGTTTTAAGTCAAGACTTAAAGGTATTGAGAGACTTACATCTGGTTTATGCAGAGCGTCGGGCTCCATTACAGTGAAGTGAATGAGAGATGTGTGGGATATTGCCAATAAACCATGTTATGTCTTTGTGGAGTCACAGGTTTTTTTTTTTTTATGTATTTCTCATATTGTACAGCTGCCTATCATGATTTCAAGCCTAGTAATTTAAGTTGTTACAGTTTGCATTTATAGTAGATGAACTTTAATTCAGGTTAGGCAGCTGCATTTTTCTACAAGTTGTTAGCGAGCTAAGTGGTGTTTCATTGAATGACAACCAGCTGGGTAATGTTACTGAGATTAGTTTAAATTGACAGACCAAAAATAAACAAAGATTACTGCAAAATATTAAGTTTAAGCGAGGTCCATAACGGTCCGCTCTAGTTAGCATATAGCTACGTTACTTGCTATTCACTTGAACTTACTAGTCCGTAGCATGCTAACTAAGCTCATGGACATATCAAAGTGTTTTCCAAAGCCCCGTTATTGTATTTATTGGTATCATGAATGATTATAGACAATATTATGGGGCATGGAATTATATCAATATTATATCGTAATTTATTAGGATAAAAAGTTGAACTAGTGACGCAATGTGACACGCCTACTTATGCAGACCGATTTGTGTTTGCTCCGATAGTAGCGTATTATGTTGCCTTGTCTTGGTCACTGATGAAAGTTCTTTGGTAGAGCCCTTTCTGCACCACAAGATGGTGATTCTCTCTCTGATTAGTAGAGAAAGTCTGGATGAGGGAAGTGATTGGACATTGCTCTCTTATGCCCACATTTACAGCTGAGATGTGCAAAGGATATATAATGCATACAGTGTTGTACAAAATTTGTAGAATGTTGGCTGGATGAATTTCTTGTAGGGAAATATTCAGCGTTAAAACCTTATCCCCTTTAAAGCATGTCCTGAACTGGACAGAGGCATGTGTTAGTGGTAAATATTGCGAGAAACTATGATTAATCTGATTCCATAAAACTAACAGGTTGACCTTGAATATTACCAAGTAGTTTACCAACTAGAGAAGCAAGGATGACATGGTACATTAGAGAAAGGTATGCTGAATGCTGACAGTGTGGCTTCTCCAAATAAGGGGGATGGTACTCAGCTCATGAATATGGCAGAAACATCTGCTTTACATTCTCAGCATTTGAAAAAATGTGTGTGGCGAAGTGATTGAACCCGTGCCCACATTCATGACTGATGTGGCCTTGAGCAGGGCATGTAGAATTATGCACAATGCTGTTCATAGTTATGTCAAAATCTGTGAATTATAGTTCTCTGTTAAAGGAACATCTTTGAGGACCGTGGTTTTCTATCTTTCTATCTTTCTACAGTCGCGGAAGAGTAGAAAGAAAACCCCAATGATATTGTAAATTTTCACCAATTGATGTATGATGATGAGTTCAAACCAGAGATGATCATTTTCACGAGTTATGGTGTCTGATAAGCCGGTAATAAATGCAATTTCAGTGATATCTATTCAATATCTATCATATTTAAATCAATTTCATGGATCCAACACCCCAGATTAAATTTCCTGTCTATGTTGCAAACATCCATGAAACATCTAAGATAACGTCAAAGAACTTAATCAATACATCTTTATGAACTGCTGTAACTTCATTAAACATCTTTGCACATTACATTACCCCAATGTGAATTTGTTTTGAGGCCAAAGGAACCAGGAACAGTCATTTTCCTGAATTAAATTTGACTGACAAGCTGGTAGTAACTGCTAGTAAATCTTCACTAGATGTAGGCCTAATGATAAATTGAGCCATTTAATCATCGATGCACAGCTGGTAAATTAACCTAAAAGCATTGCCTGATATGCCTTTTAAGCCTCAACAACAGAACAGTTATAGTTTAACTTTTGTCATTCATTTAACATTCAAATTACTGCATAGCTTTCTCACAGACATCCTTCATGAACTGGTGTTCATTTTTCACATGTAAAATTAGTCCTTTTGTAAGATTAAGATGTTTTACATTTTCAAGATTTATTTTCATCTGAATACAATCATTTCAGCATTATAGAATAGATTTGTCTCAGTTGAAGGCTTGTTACATGAGAAAAATAATTACTTCAACTGCATGAGGGTAGAGTCAGGGGCGCATATACGACACTTCAAAATGAACTTCATACTCTTCCGAAACCATGGATAAAACAGGGCATAAATAATTGGATTAAAGAAAGAATTGAGGTAAAGAAGAACTGGTGTGTATTTGAACATACTGTCAAAAAATTGACCCTTGATAAACTTAATCAGGACACTGTTTATGTAATAAGGCACAACACACAGCAAAAATACAAACACAAGTATTCCTAAAACTTTTGCAGCTTTTCTCTCAGCTCGTTTGGGCACTTGTTCATTTTTGCTGGGATTTAATTTAACCTGATTGTTATTAGCTGCCCTGATGGCATTGGCATGTTTCTTGGCAATAGCAAAGACTTTAAGGTATAGTACAAATATGATTGCAAAAGGCAATGCAAACACCACCACAAAATCAATCCAAGACCAAATTTCACTCACATCAACCAAACACTCTCTTGGACATAGTATTAATGTCTGACTAAAAACGACATTGTAGTACGTAAAAGCAAAATTGTAAATTGCTGAAAACAACCAGCTCAGGGAGGCCACAATGACTGTGAGCTCCGCAGTGATATACTTAGAATACAGAAAGGGATCACTCAGAGCCAAGTATCTGTCCACTGCAATGAGAGCCACATTATGTACAGATGCACAGGTCAAATGGCTCGAAAAATAATTCAGAAAAATACAAATGGATGTTCCAAAGACCAAACATGACTCTGTCATCCAGGCAAGTGGCATGACGAACATTCCCACCATTAGATCTGTCACAGCCAAGGAGAGGATGAGCACATTAGTTGGGGTATGCAGCTGTTTGAAGTGACACACCGATACTATGACAAGGAAGTTGCCAAACACAGTGATTATAGCAACAAGCATTGGAGGTGTATTGGAGAGCACATATTCTGGAGTAACTGTTGCTGTTCCAACACAAGAAACACAATTGTCCTTAAGGCTGTGATTGTTCAATCCAAATGTGCTTTCATCCCTGTGTGTTGGTTCAGTGATGAGCTTCTGGGAAATTGAATAGGAATCCAAGGACATGATCCGGTTCCTAGTGGATCGGACCTTTTGTTTTATGGTATTTATACTCTATGACAACAGACACTCTCACTACCCTGCCCACTGTTTTCCCCTTTGGTGGTTAATCTAGCCTAATATTATAAACAGGTTTTGGCCTAGCAGACAGCATAAATGATTTCTTAATATGTCACAATGCAGGGCCCACTGTTACAAAATTGACAATTGGCATTCATTAAACCATTGTCTATAACAGGATAATAATGGTAGTTGGAGTAGGATGTAAGTTGTGATTTGTACCGTCACTAGGCCTTCAACAATGTCAGTGTTGAAGTCAGTGTCTGGCACTTACACAACTCAGTGATCACTGAGACCATATGTGACCCTACACTAGAAAAGAAGTCACAAGACACAAACTTCAATATTATTGAACAAACTTCAAAGATATGAAACACGTAAAAAATAGTCAAATTGCAAATTTCTGCATAATTGGACAGTGTAAAGCCTATACACTCTCAAATTATTTCTTCATGTGCCGAAACTGCATTTGTTTAAAATAGTGCTGTCAAACGATTAAAATAATTAATCTGATTAATCACAAAATTTTACAATGATTAATCGTGATTAATCACTTTTAATCGCAACTCATTTCCTCCAGTAAGAATTTGGATGCAAGGGTATGTTGGATCCTTATTTTGCCCTGTAAAGGCCCTGATACTAGTAGTAGGTAATAGTTGCCTTTATTCTTCTCAAATGGGGCAACTCACACCTGTTCCCTACCCCCAAGGGTTCCCCAAACATGTTGTTGGGCAGTCAGAAGCTAAGCCATAATCTTTGTATAGTTTGACTTGATAGCTGAGCCATTTTCTATTTGAAATTGAACATAATAAATGCCATGAAAGTGGAACCATATCCATCAGGATTAATCTGAGTTAATTTTTTTAATCTGAGTTACATTTTATGGATTAATCACGTGATTAATCAGTTAATTTTGACAGCACTAGTTTAAAACTGCATTCATGTCAGCATTGTAATAGCTGACATTTTTAAGATTCCTAATGCTGATAAGGGATATTACATTTTACATATATGATGAACTGTTCTTTGAATCTTAGAAAAAATGCTAATAATCTAAATGTGTCATTTTATGGAACCAAAGTAACAATCAGTACTTTTACGTTTACAACCTAATTGAGCTATTGTGACCAATGATCAGGCCAAGAATAGACACAGATTTGTGCCCTTGTCCGAGTATACCGTGTTTGTTTGAATTTAAGGCTGAATCCTAATACTTTTCTTGCACCTTCCCCTTCCCCCTAGCTCTCCCTGTTTGATTATTTCATATCCCTTGAATCAGAGTGATAAGGTGAGGGGGTGAAAATGTTTGCAATAAAAAAAAAACCTAACACATTGCGAATTCACATGAAGGCCTTGACTGGGTGCAGTTGCCCCATTTACAGTTACAGCTGAAAGACAAAGGTGCCCATCTCTCATTTCGGGAAATTATTTGGCTCAATGAAGCTAAAAGCAGGGGTCTCAAACTCAAATGAATTGGGGGCCACTGCTGCCAACATCATCTGATTTGAGGGCCATGTCAGTGTTCAAGTATAATTAAGGTTAACACATACCATAACGTGTATCTTTTCACATTTCAATAGAGGTGTTTGTCTAGAATCTGGGGTTATAAGAAAAAAGGCATTCTGTATAACTTAAAATTAGCAACAATTTTATTAATTGTCATATTTTATGAATAATATATGCATGATATTCCTCTCTATTTCTGTTTTTGGTCTTGAAATGGCATTTCTAGCACCTGTACTAACAAACAAGCTGAAAACAACTATATGAAAAGAAATTATTTATTTTGGGATGAGGGGGTTGGAGACAGCGATGTGATGTGAAAAATGCCTATGACATCCTTCTAGCACCAGTGGAAAGGTCAGTTTTGCGTGATATGCTTGTGAGGTCTGTGATTAAAACTCAGAGAGTAATTTGACAAAGACGAATGTGGGGGTGCATGTTGTGGGCCACTCTTAAGGGTTGAACTGTATTATTATTTTGACATCAAGTCCCGTGACGGAATTGTGCTGAACCTGGGCCTGATTTGGCCCGCGGGCAGGGACTGAGACCCCTGGTAAATGGCAGACCCCTGCCATTTGTGGCAGGAATAAAGGAGCTTTGAAAAGATTAATTTCCCTGACCTGCCAGATGTCTGCCTTTGAGTTTCTTTCATTTGTGAAAAAGAAGAAGCTCTTGTCCTAAGCTTACTGCAGATTCAGGCATAATAACAGCTGTTTAAAATAATGAAAAGCAAGTGGTTCTGCATACATTTTTGCTTCAACAAGGTAGAAAAAAAGGAAACTACTAATTACAGAATTTAATTCAAATCTCTTTAAATTACACTAATGTATACACTAATTAACATGATAGTTTAACATAAGTGCAGTTGTGCATGACTTGAATTTGCTTATCGCTTATCTATGTTACATAATGTGCTTTCACAGTTTCTTTGCCAGAGCCCAGATAGAATATGCTGATACTGGAGGTGCACAGCCTGAAGGGGGAGTAAGGGTAACAGATGGACGCTAGAGGAGAGGAGAGAGGATGGTGTATTGGGAGCACTGGGATAACATGTGACTGAAGGCAACTGGTTTCTGTGGCTCACATGTCAGGTAGGAGGACCCCATATTTCGGGCTACAGAGAGAGATCGGTGCTGGCACTTTCACAAGTTAATATTTTTGTGTGGAAATTCTTGTCTTTTTTCTGTATGATGCATCCTTTTAACAAGAAATTAGAGTCACATAAGGAATGCCCTCAGCATTGACATACATGATAATCCATCAAATAAACAATAACCATTAATAATTATAAAATAAAATAATCAATAAACCTGAAAAAATAAAATAAACATGACATAAACAATAAACAATACAAAATCATACCACTAGATCATCCACATGCCAAGGCAAGTTCGTTTTTAAAAGAAATATAAAATAATAATTAAGTTATAAAACCTAATGAACATCAATGTCAGTATATTCATTCATACAGTATGCTCAGATTATGCACATATTTTCTTCCCTAAATTAAAAAAAATATATATATCACTTTAGTTGCATGAGAGAAGAATCAGGTGTACATATTTGACACTTCAAAATTAACTTCATGCTTTTTTGAAACCATGGGTAGAAAAGGGCATAAATAATTGGATTAAACAAAGAATTCAGGTAAAGTATAAGTGATGTGTAATTTAACACATAGTCCAACAATGCCCCTTGGATAAATTCAGCCAAAACACTGGCAACATAATAAGGCACAACACATAGTAAAAATATAAACACAAGTATTCCTAAAACTTTTGCAGCTTTTCTCTCAGCTCGTTTGGGTACTTGTTCATTTTTGCTGGGATTTAAATTGACCTGATTGTTATTAGCTGCCCTGATGGCATTGGCATGTTTCTTGGCAATAGCAAAAATTCTAAGGTACAGTATACACATGATGACAAAAGGCACTGCGAACACCACCACAAAATCAACCCAAGACCAAATTTCACTCACAGCAACAGGACACTCGTTAGGACACAGTTTCAGTGCTTCAGTGAAAAAACCATTGCAGTAAAGAATAGTAAAATTGTACGCCACTGAAATTGCCCAGCATAGCAAGGCCACAATAACAGAGAGCTTCACAGTGATATACTTAGTATACAGAAAGGGATCACTCAGAGCCAGATATCTGTCCACTGCAATGAGAGCCACATTATGTACAGATGCACAGGTCAAGTGGAATGCAAAAAAATTCAGAAAGGCACAAACAGAAGTTCCAAAAACCCAACAGTCTTCTATCATCCAGACAAGTTCCAATGGCATGACAAACAATCCCACCATAAAATCTGCCACAGCCAAGGAGATGATAAGCACATTAGTTGGGGTATGCAGCTGTTTGAAGTGAAACACAGATACTATGACCAGAAAGTTGCCACACACTGTGATTATGATAATAAGTACTGCAGCTACATAGGAAAGCACATATTCTGGAGTAACCATGGCCGTTCCAATGCAAGAAACACAGTTGCCCTTAAGGCTGTGATTACTCAATGCAGATGTGCTTTTCTCCAGGTTTGTCGGCTCAGTAATGAGCTCCCGGGAAATTTGATAGGAATCCAAAGACATGATCGGACTCCTGGTGGATCAGACCATTTGTTGTTTGGTATTTATACTCTTTTAAACAGATATTCCCAGTATCCTGCCCCCATTTTTTTCTTTTTTTAAGTCGTCATGATGATGACTTATGGTGATAACTTTATGTTTTCAAAACAGGATTTAGCTTACCCTTGTAGAATTGGATCCTTGAGTGGCCAGTTTATCATTCCCACAGACTGAATGAAGCAACTATCTTAATTAACTATAATAGGCCTGCTACAGTAAATCACTGAGTTAGGTCTTTAACGTTAAATCTACAGTATTTAAACGAGAACAAAGCGATAATGTGCAATTGTGCAATTGTAAAATTGTAGCATATAAATTATAGGTTGTGCTTCTCAAAGCTTATTGAAGGCCTTCTCTCAGTTCTATGTTTAGTGGGTCTCACTTATGGACCTTATATGGACCACAGTTTCAGTGGTGGGTCGAGATTTGTTTTTGTCAAAATGTCTAAATTCCCACAAATGTGCATAAATTTTCTTATGATGGAAAGGTGCAAGAAATCAGACTTACCTAGATATTATTTCTTTTTTAATTGAAATTTTACATCACATGGGTATGTCCGAGTCAACACAGTATATTATTGGCCCTTTCTTGTTATTTATTTTAAAAATATGTATGAATATGAATACTAATTAATTGTGATGTCCGACATCTATTGTGTAATATTTTACTTCCTATGTATTACTGGCCTTTATGTGTAATACTGTTATTAATCTACAAAGTCCACATGCCCTGAAACAGCATCAGGTGTAATGAAGTGAAATGAGTCTTAAAGTCTTTAATGAATCTGGAAAAGCAAAACAGAAAACACAGAAGGATATGTAACCTGTATCTTTACGCAATCTGAAGGTAGTAATTCCTGGCTGGCTCTTAAATTTGGTGATAGGCCAGATAGGCCTACAGTGTACCCCCCAACTGCTAAGAAACCAATCAACATTTTTTAATGATAATTAGGAGAATTTTAGAATGCAGAACTGTTTCATTCCCCCCCCCCCCCCCAAAAAAAAAAATTGATGACATTGAATGCCATTAATACATTAAGCAAATACATTACACACCTACACATAATTCATAACCCCTTAACTCCGCAAAGCATGCGGACATAAGAATTCATAGAAATTACGGATCTACTACAGACAAAACTGTAATTAGGAGGATACAGAATAGCCTACTGAGGATTCTAAAATGGACGATGTGCTATGTAAGTCTTAATATTCTTCATGTCCAAGACCCAGCACCTGAGATAATACTAATGTTGGAAAGCAATGGCAATGTGTTGGAGTGGTCTTTGAGTACTTGGGACATTTCTTCCCAATGTTAAAATCAGATCTAACACTCATGAGACCAGCTGCCAGCATTGTACTCCTGAGCAAGGCTCTTAATAAAAGGCACATTTTTGTGAACAAATAAGCATTTGATGAAGGTCCGTTAGTTAAGGGAGCCCTCTTGGGGTCTTCATCAGTTTAATAAATTTTCTGTTGTGGGCAGCCCACGGAGGTGACAATTAAGAGTCAAACATGGCGACAACAAGGCCAACTTCAGAAATCAAAAAGCTCATTAAACAGTCATGAAAGAACTGCATGCCACTGCAACCAAATAGCCCTGTTGATGCATTACATTTTAACTACTTTGGACAAATTACAGTATTTTCTTTTTACCGTATGTAAAAAATATGGGGGGTGTATAAAAAATGGGGGGATAAATATAAACAGCACTGCTAAAACGGTGCAGTAGTATCATTTGCACAGGCATTGCATTTTATTACACAGGACAACACCATTCCTTACAGTAATAAAGTATTATTATCAGTAGCGTAATGTCATATCATGTTTGACTTACTTTTACAATTTATCCATGCAGTTGGTAAATCCACACACAATAAGTTTTTTTTACTCTATGTGCAAGCTTTCGGTCAGATGACCTTCTTGAGGTGTTTTACTCTGCCTGAAGAAGGTCATCTGTCCGAAAGCTTGCACATAGATTAAAAAAACTTGATTGAGTGTGCGGATTTTTCTTTTACTTTTTATTGAGTTACTTGTTAATCCAGCACCACAACAGATGAGCGGTGATCTTTTGTACTTTTTTATCCATACAGTTGGTGAAATGCCATCTGTAGCATTGTGTACCCCAGCATCATCAGTTCTGTGAAAAATATTTCTTTCCTAGTACTGGAAAAATTGTTATAAAAATGCCATCTGTAGCATTGTGTACCCCAGCATCATCAGTTCTGTGAAAAATATTTCTTTCCTAGTACTGGAAAAATTGTTATAAAAAAAAACTGTTTGAGTCCACATGTTGTGGAAAAACTGCTATTTAAATAAAAACCCGTGTTGCGCACAAAGCACTGAACAATTCCCCGTACTTAAGTGCTTTTGCTGCCCACTTTCACTTTTGCACTTAATCTGTCCAGTTACAAATGCACCTCTTCACTGCACAATGTTCACTCCCAAAAGTCACTTTCAGTGATGAAAACACTGGAATTTCCTATTTCCTGTATTCACAGACATGCGGCCCATACTGTATGAGGCCTGAAATAAAGCATATTGCAAACCATTTTCATGAAAGGCTTCAAAGAAGCCTAATCTAGCCACCAATAGCCACTAGTAACTGCCATTTCAGTATACTTTAAGATTGGAACAGACCTACCGATTATTAACTCCAACATTGATACGATGGCATGTCAGGGCCAGTCATGGGTAATCGTCGTTATGCATTTTTGGGCGATAGGTTTTTACATTGTTGACACAATTACGACTACTGTATCAGAATGAAGACAACTGACAACTCAATCTTTAGGTTTGTGCTCATAAACGAATCACAATCGTTTAGTCCTAGTCTGTAGGTTTGGTCACTCAATTGCATTCTAAATCATAAAAGACAAGAAAATCGGTAGGTCTGTTCCCAACTTTATCTGTTTCGGTCAAGACCAAGACTGGTGAAACCACAAGAAGATTGCATTTGAATCAGTACAATGTTTAATTTACAATATTGGTGAATTTAGTGGCGAACATAAAGATAATAGAGATAATATGGCTAACATATAGGGAATGCTTTTATTAAAGTTTCTGCATAGATAGGTATTTTTTTGTTAATGCATTTGGCATCAGAACATTACATCATAACTATACAAAGTGAAAATGTATAAAACATCTAAAAACCAGAAAATGTCCACTCATGTATATTAGAAATCTAAAAATAAAACAAAAGCACATTATTTAAAAATGATCATCCCTTTTGTTTGAATCTTTTGAAGGCATTTACAGTACTGTGTGTTGTGAAGTGTCATTAGTGATGAAAATTAAAAGGTGCCTGCTTTGCATACGTTTTGAAAGAAGCATGCCTGGTAGCAGCAGTCTCCCTGGTTTAGGAGAGGTGGCTCTGAGGGATATCCGGACAGCAGTAGTGGCCGAATGGTAAAGGCCTCAGTTGCCCTTTAAGGCTCCCCAAATGATCAAACCGATGATTACAGCCACAATCACCAAAACAACTATCAGAATGCAGATCTTCTTCCTCGACTTGCGCTAGAAATAAGAAAGTAAACCTTGTAAACTTCCATTCATATAAAAGTAATATACATCATGTAAATAGGGTGATACAAGTTCAATAGGCCTATATACGGTATAAGGATTCTGTGAATTTAAAGGTATTTATTGTGTATTATATAATTCAGAAACAAATACTGTGGGTGTACATTGAAGTGTTCAGCTTTATTGGCCACAGCATGCTTCTTGCTTCCTTTCATTTTTATTGTGCAAATGAAAGATAAAACTCCACTAAACCGTTCCCGATCATTCTATATTAGTGTCCAGTGAGTGACCCATGTGCACTTTTACCTGATAGTCTGCTGCTCTTGCCAACTGCTGTGTGGCAGACTGAACGTTGAGGTCAGCACTCTCTACGTTGGCCTCTATGCTGTCTGCGAAACCACAGAGGAGGAAGTGGAAGAACCAGTGTGATTAGTCGGCCATTGTGTTGCAGAAGAGAGGCCCATTCAGGGAACAGCCTCTGATATGACACCCCTGTTCTTAATGGCCAGGCCTGAATGCTTAGTCAGATCTGTTTCATTGCCGACATTTCAGAGGGATCGTGACCGTTAGGGTTCAGATGGTGCTTTTCAACTGGAATTTAATACTTTAAGCCAATGGAAAACCCAGTATTTAGGCCCACACAGATTTGTAGTAGCCCATTTGTAACTTAAAACTGGTATGCCCATCTCATTTCCTGTGTAGGGCCAAAAAGGAAATCCATATTATTTCAGTGTGGACAGGCATAAACACAAAATCTTGCATGCACTTGCATCATGTCCTGACATCATGTTTTGCCTCATGTTTTGTTACTGTAATCTCAGAAGTACTCATTACCCACTTCATGATTCTTCACACCTTTAATTGGTCTATGAGGTGAGGTACAGTACCTGCTGGACCTGCCCATGAGCCGGCTAGCAAATCCCTTCAGGCTTCATTGTCAAAAGGTGTCAAAGACGCAGCATGTCAGTATGACTAATGATTACCCTTAGCCGTCACACCAGAGCAACGTCATACTGGCTCTGTGTTTGCAATGGTGAGTGTGTATAAGGGTTAGGTGCTGGCCAAATAGTTTTAAATGATATCAACTCAATTACTACCAAGAATTGACTTTCAACAATTAATTGTGAAGGCCATGGCTGTGATCCCACATGTAACTAACACCTTTGGAAGGGAGCCCAAACACAGCCTTCTGTTGAGAATTGAGATGCACTGTGCATGGACACAAAGGCCTAAAGCAGTGTACAGTAAGAAGGCCTAATGCACTCTAAAAGGTGAAGAGACACAAGGCAAGATGGGATCAAATTGGGTAACTCCACCCATTACTTTAATCACCAACTACCTATGACTGCTAACTGGTTCAGACAGTATGCATACATACATGTACAAAAAGTATCAAATACCAAGGCCCATGCCCATATACTGTGAGTTCAAATAATCTAGTGTGTATTTGTTTGTTTGTTTGTGTGTGTGTGTGTGTGTGTCACATGAAAGGAGAGGTGTGTCTGTTTTATTGAGGTACACTACAATGGCCCATTTATTCGAGGACCTGTGAAGCGTGAGGTATGAGGCCTTACCAATCATGTCACCCTGCTCATGGACCATCATTCCCAAGTCTTTAAAGATCTCATTGATATCTGTAATGTCAGACTGACAACAGAGGGGAAAAACAAACATTCTATTCATTTCAGACATAAAGATTTTTAGAAGATATAAAATAGAAAATAAAACCTCCAAGTTACTTTAATTAAATACAAACACACTGTAAGTTATGTAACCTAAACTGTGAAAATCAGATACATCATCGCATAAGCATGTGTACACTCTCAATATGCACAAAGGTACCTGAGTTATATGAGTGTACACAAGAATTATTGAATAACTATTTTAACCATAACTCATGCTGGTTTACAATAGCTCACCTCTAGCTGTTGCACATCCCTCTCTCCCTTCTACATTCATGGATTACTTGTGCAATGATTAGTAAAGTCTTTGCCCCTTGATACATACATATGGGTGGAATCTATTTACTGGCCAAAGTATTTTATGTCAAAACAATAGGTGTCTCCTATCATAAAGTATGGTCTTATTATCATGCTCTTGTATCCTCGTGTGCTCAAGTCCAATAGCTCACCTCCAGCTGCTGTATGGCCTGCTCCCTCTCCTGGATGAGACACAGGTCATCTTCAGTGATGGCATCCTCCTCTGCCTGGATCTGGGTCTGTCTCTCACTGGTGACAGAGCAACTGATTGGTCACTGATTGGTCATTTGTATTACACTATTCAAATGTAAAATGTTCAGCAACAGAGTCATAAACTAAATGAATAGCCAGGGAAAACAGAGGGACAAAGCCTATGGCTTGTTTCTAGATGTATCTGCATAGCAAAACCATTTCAACAACAAGGGTATGTCTCGATCTCATGGCTATTTAAGTATTTCTCTGAAATGGACCTAAATGTGAACGGCTAGTGCCCGCCGTGGACTGACCTTATCTACAATAGGGTAGAGACTTGTTGCATCTCTACCTGCTTTTTTTGGCACAGAACATACAGTATTGTACTTATGATTACTTTGGAAATGGTTACCATCTTTTTAGATGTGGACAGATAAAGTGAAGTAAAAGTTTGAACTCCTAACCTTCCAAAAGGATTAGTGCTTCCTCCGAAGTCATCTATGGCACCACCCTGAAACCAAATAATACAGAAGACAATGTTTGCATATTATGTTGCAGTTCTGTACTGCACAAGTGATGATGAAAAACAATTTTATGTGGAGACATTTAAAATGTAAGTGAATTTTACTTAGTTTATCATAAATGGATTTATAGCCTCCCAAAAGAAGACCAAATACTTGCCGATACTCTGGAGCTGGCACGAACTCTGGCAACAAACTCCTTCTCCTTCTGTGCGGCCTCCCTCTGCGCCCTTTGGAAAATTGCCAGTGCGTTGGAGAAATCATTGACAAGACGATCTTTCTGGATCTTTCTCTGGCGCTTTGATGATGAAAAGACACAGTATACATTGTAGATGTACAATTTATACATTTATGTTTATTGTTTACATATCGTTTATTTAGCAGATGCTTGTATACAAAGTGACATGCACATGTCAACTATTAATTAGTTCAGAGTTAGTTTCCCATCAAGCAATGAATGCGCACTGTTGTTCAAGGGCATAACGGTGGCAGCCTATTCAAACCCACAATTTCCAGGTTACTAGCATGCAAGCCAGGTTCCATAACCGCTGTGCAAACAATGTACTGACTTTCTGTCAAAAACATATGGACATCATTCTGTCCAGATATACTGTACACTCAGGTTAGCAGGCACATTCACTGGTGCTGGGTAGAGTCGTGGTACTGTACCTCACACAATCAATGTGGTTTAGAACACTTGGAGGCTACATTATTTCTGTTGGCCACTTTTTGAAGCACATTAGTGTATAAATACTTTTAGTATAATTTTTCAATTAGTCATGATGGAACGTGATAATTTGGATGCCATAACAATACTGTGCAGTACTTAATCAAGTGTCTGAATTAACTTCACTTAACTACTTAACCATACTATTTTGCCATTTTTTTTAATATGCATACATCTCCCTTGAAATAGATACCACTCATTTTCACTCAGCATTATGTATTACTGTGCATATAAAACAGGAGTGAATATTTGCATTCCAAATCAGTGGGGCCTTCCTATGTCAGGTACTAGAGCTGACCACTAGATGGAGACAATACTGGCAATACTTCAAGTAACACTTTCAATACTTTTTCCAGTGGAAAATCCTGAAAAACTCAAAAAATAAAGAGGAATAGTGGGCGTTTGTCAGGTGTAATTGTGAGTGGGACTGGTATGTCTCCCCTTCCCCTACACAAGTTGTAGTATCTTTCTTTCAATATGCTCCTGTTTATAGAAATTGGAGAACTACTTTATGCAAATGTTAAAACCTGGTTAGTGGTTTTAGTCATATCTTTCAAGGTTGATCAAATACATCAGGAGGAGTTCCTCTTTGGCACAAAGTCTTAAAGGAACAATTAGGGCACATGAATTAATACGATTCATGAATTTATACATTTGAATGAATTCATTTCATGTTATTTAGAATAAAATACAATTTGGACATAGTTTGATCAGTTTAATACCTTACCAACAAATAATGTACAAACTTAATGAAGGAGAAACGTTTCCTTCATCGTTGTCATATAAAACATGACTTACCAACACCGTTCCAGAGGAAGTGAAACCCAAACACACAGTGAGAAAATAACCTTGAGATTGTTGCTATTTAGATAAGGCCAGTACTTTACCTGCTCTGTCGTTACTGGCAAAGAGCTGAATTCTTTCATCAACTTATCCGTTTCTTTGGCGAGATTGTTGACATTTTGTTGCTTCTGTTGTCTGCAACACAAATGGAACGAAAAGTCAAAGTGTGACACGGCCCTCTTTGTTAATACCCTTCCTTGGCTATACTTTTATCCAATGTCAATAGTACAGGATTAAGTGAACAATAAAATCATAGCAAAGGAAGCCTACCTAATATTGGTGATCATTTGCTATTCTAAAACATACAATGCATTAAACCATAATGCACAAAATAGAGGAACCTTGCACACTATCCAACCCCATGTCTTGGCTATGAGGCCTACTGGACGTACAGTACAGTAAGGTCTGTACTGCTTAACAAGTACACCCCAGTGCTGTATCACATAGAGCAGGCTAAAAGAAGTAAGCTGATTAAAAATGAAACTGTAAATGAACAGTATGAACTGTGAAAATGAAACAGACAGGGCTAATGTCTTGTGTATGTTTGACACTCACAAAGTTTGTCTCAGTTCAGCAGTGTCCTGTTGACTCCCTAGTTGGTTGACAATCCTCTGGATCTCAGATGCTGGTACAAACACAGATAGATAGATAGACAGATCACACACACACACACACACACACACACGCTTTAAAATGAGTGTTTTGAGTGTACCAAAAACATTTACATTTAAACTATATACCAGTAGCAAGTGGTAAGAGAGCACATGATGAGGGCAAGGTAAGCCTATTTGTTTTTCATGCTAACATGAGGGATAATCTAGTCAACAAATTTGTTTTTCATGCTAAAGTGGATATCTAGACCAGGGATTCTCAAACTTTATAGGCCCCGGGGGGCCCTCATGGAATCCAATTTTTTTCAAGGTCCCCTCTTGATTGCAAAAAAAAAATGTGTAGCCATTTTTTCTTTCAGATACAACCATTTTAAACAGGCATGTAATTGCATGTGCCAAATCTGACCGTTTTTTTTTCTAGGCCTACTGCTTTAAAGATTCCCTAGGAAAGTGTTTTAAAAGGTACTCCTATATCCCTATGAGACAAGTTCATTTTTTTGCAGCAAAGTTTTTCACTGAACCCCTGACAATGTGCGTTCCCCACTTTGAGAACAATGATCTAGACAACACATTAACACATTTTGGCCATCATAACTCATACTGTAAGGCACTTTTAAGGATCAATGCAGTGGTGAGTACTTACTCTGCTGAGTGATCTTTTGTATGTTTGAAACGATGGTTTGTGCAAGTTGGTTTGGGTCCTTGAGCACTCCACGTTGATAATCCATGGCAAAGCATCGAGAT
>JAODXP020004939.1:0-42968 GCA_027497455.2 Sardinella longiceps | reverse complement strand
TCCTTTAAGACAGCTACACTTGAAACAGGGTCTGATGCTGCATTGTCTCATTCAAAACATCATGACCAGATATCCAAGAGATGAGAAGAAGGCTCCTAATTTAAAGTGGGGCTTTGCAAATTTGCAGAGTTTACAAAGTATATGTAAAACACAATGACCTTCATATGGCACTACTACATTTCCTGCGCACAAAACAGGGTTGTCAGACTGACCTTGACGAGTCATGCAGGCTCAGATATGTAAAACTTCCCTGTTTGTGTGGACTAGCCAATTCATGTTGTTCTGCAGTCTTATGGAGGTGACAGATTACTTCAGATTTACCTGCCAAATACCAATAGAGGTTTCTGTAAACACCTGAGAAAGAGGAGGAGTAACATGACAACAACAGCAGTCTTAACAGACTCTTCCTCACTTACAATAGTCAGATCGAGTCATTCCTTAGTTTGAGAAGACACTACATTTTTTCTCCAGTGTCAGAGACAATCTTGTCTGAAAGAAGATTGCGTAGACTACAGGTTGGAGTCTCGTCATCCAGTGCCCGACATGAAGACGCTCTCACAAACACTGCTTCTGCTGCTACTGGCATGTTTGAGCAAGTTGGCTCATCTGGACAGTCTACAGGAGAGCGACCACATCTTTGTGAACAAAAAGTTAAATCAGACAGAGGCTGAGAAGTACTGCCAGGATTACCACATCAGTCTGTCCTCCATCCAAACTGATGCTGAAAACCAGAAAATCCAGCGGCTGTCATCGAGTTTGGCTTGGATTGGTCTTGTTCGTGGACCTCAGAACTGGACATGGAGTACCGGCAGCAAACCAGTGTACTACAACTGGAACCATAATGGGGATTGTGTTGCGGTGACAACAGACGGACTTTGGGTGGTCCTACCCTGTCAAACAGAACAACCTTTCATCTGCCAGACCAAAGATGGGAAATACAACAGCATTTCAAACAAAAAAATGACATGGCCTATGGCGAAGGCTCATTGTGAAGGCTTAGGGCAAAAACTGGCCACTTTCAAAAATGTGCATGCCAAACTCGGCACGTGGCCTCTTAGCCCACATTGGATTGGGCTGCATAAGCAGTCTGGAAGTTGGACCTGGGTGGACAGCGTGGAGGGTCAAGACAGCTGGGAGATTTGGCGGTTCTGTGCTCTGATGGTGTCTGACGGACGATGGAGGGATGACTTGTGTGACAATAAACATCCATTTGTGTGCATGCGTGAGCAGGAATTGGAACTGACTAGAGATCCCCGTAGTTGGCATGAGGCCGAAAAGGAGTGTAGAAAGAAAGGCATGCATCTGGTCACTATTCCCAATGCCAGCGAGAACACTCGAGTGTGGAAGACGTTTGCTGACCCTCCCAGACAGTTCTGGATTGGCCTGTCCAACAATCCCTGGCAGTGGTTGGATGGCTCAAATGCCACATACCAGAAATGGGGTACAGGGGAGCCCAACAACTACCAGTACCTTAATGAGCAGTGCGTGATAACGCAAGAAGGATTATGGTATGACGTGTCATGCTCGCTCTCATACCCATTCTTCTGCTTGAAGAAGAAGCTGACGATTGAGACACTAGCGCCCTCTAGCTGGGAGAATGCACTGCTGCACTGCAGGGGACAAGGGGAAGACCTGGCCAGCATCAAGAACCTGGAAAATCAGGAACAAACCCATCAGGCAGTCCGGAATGCCAAGACACAGTACGTGTGGGTGGGGCTTCGCTTCCTGGTGGGGGAGTGGCTCTGGGTGAGTGGTGGAGGCCTGGAGTTCCATAATTGGGCAAAAGGGGAGGGGCAGATGTGCCCACTTCATCACTGTGGGGCTGTTGATCGCACAACAGGGAAATGGGTCTCAATGAGCTGTAGGGAGAAACTGGACTTTGTGTGCCAGATGGATTAATCATTGCTGTGTATTTAGGTTTGTATAATGTGTGCCCTGTGTGTGCTTTTATTGGTTAGAGATACAGATAGAGATACTTTATTTTATTCCAAAGCAAATTAGGGATGTGTGCACTACTAGATGTATTTCTTTTTCTTTTTTTTGTTTCAATAGCCAAAACTTTATTTTTTCTTTCCTGATGTCCCTTTAGGGCTTAAAGTGACCACCTGTCCTACTTTGCATTATACTGTACAGTAATTAAAGTAAAGTACTGCATGATTATGGTGTGTGACAATCCGGGTGGGTCGCAGTGCACAATGAATTATTATCCTCACCTATTTAAAATGCTAACATGTCAGAGGTAGTGTCAGACATTGGCTTTTATAGGCATTTGATTCATGTCGCAGTTATGTTACTTATGATCAAGGATGACACGAGAATGATCTTCCAGTAGCTGCACAGGGTTTTTTGTATAGCCTGCGCCCGCCACCCACCCCGTTGTGGACAACTGGACATCCATTTGGATCTGACCAAATACTACAACCATCGAGCCAAAATTGAAGTTCATTTAGTTTCAAATGTCTTTTACATGATCAGCACATTGCAACACACCTTTTTTCACGTTCAAGCCTAATTATTAAATCTATTTATCCAAAACATCAGTTTATATATAGTGTGTAATAGCATCATATGGTACATCTACTGTACATATAATCGTTACTTCATATACAGTAAGTAGAGGTCTCTTTCACCCCTACATGCATTTAGATGGATGGCCAAAAATTAAATGTGTGAGATACAGTAGTAATTACAGCGGTAGACTATGTCATAGTGGGCTACATACTGTATGCTTTTGGGGTTAGACTGTAGGCCAGTGTGAACATGTGTGTATATCTGTATGTGCTGAAGATGAACAGATTTATTATCTGGTCCGAAGAGACTAAAATAAACCAAGATAAGTCCAACTGGGAAACCAGCATATGAGTCAGACACAGAACCAGGACAGGAGTGCACTGCCCCATCTGTGAACTGGGTGGAAGAGTGGTGGTAGTGTATGGGGCTGCAGAAGTGCCAAACATGTTGTGCTCATACAGTAGAATTGTCTTTTCAGCTGAAAAGATGACTCCCAGTCCCAAGAAGACGACTCCCAAAAGTTAAACATACTGTTGGTTATACTCCTGTTATCTCCCTTCAGAACGCCATTCTCTTCTCTGATTGGCTGCTAGGTGACCATTATTTCCAGATAACTGGCTACTTTGGAAGTAGTTCCAAAAAATAACTCATCTAATAACTGATTACCGTTCCATATGAATGCCTTTCAGAATGGTAACTATAACAACAATAAGCAGCCTTGTAGATCTACTTTCAACTGAAAGTAGTACTCAAACCGAACAGGTTAGCTTCTTTTAAATTTGAGTTGCATATTTCTTTTACGTTTTATACGCTTCAAATATATGAGAGATAGATAGATACGGGAGATAAGCGGGATAACGACCTCCGAGGTGACCAGTTCTTCATTAATAATTGGCTTGGCGGAATAACTCCGTCTCCGCGCTGCGCGTGTTGCCGGAGTTCTAGATTCCACCTCACCAATTATTAATGAATAACTGGTCACCTCGTCGGCCGTTATCCCTTACTTAGCTATAGGAGCATCTCCTCCTTGAAGACAGCTACACTTGAAACAGGGTGTGATGCTGCATTGTCTCATTCAAAACATCATGACCTGACATTGAAGAGATGAGAAGAAGGCTCCTAATTTAAAGTGGGGCTTTGCAAATTTGCAGAGTTTACAAAGTATATGTAAAACACAATGACCTTTATATGGCACTTCTACATTTCCTGCGCACAAAACCGGGTTGTCAGACTGACCTTGACGAGTCATGTAGGCTCAGATATGCAAAACTTCCCTGTTTGTTTAGCCAACTCATTTTGTTCTGCAGTCAAAGGTGGCAATGGAGGTGACAAATTACTTCAGATTTACCTGCCAAATACCTATAGACAGGTCCATGAACACCTGAGAAAGAGGAGGAGTAACATGACAACAACAGCAGTCTTAACAGACTCTTCCTCACTTACAATAGTCCAGATCGAGTCATTGCACAGTTTGAGAAGACACTACATTTTTGTCCAGTCTCAGCCAGGGGAATAAGAAGCGTTTCAACAATCTTGTCTGAAAGCAGATCGCCAGGAGTCTCGTCATCCAGTGCCCGACATGAAGACGCTCTCAAAAGCACTGCTTCTGCTGCTACTGGCATGTTTGAGCAAGTTGGCTCATCTGGACAGTCCGCAGGAGAGCGACCACATCTTTGTGAACAAAAAATTATATCAGACAGAGGCTGAGAAGTACTGCCAGGATTACCACATCAGTCTGTCCTCCATCCTAACTGAGGAGGAAAACCAGAAAATCCAGCGCCTGTTTCTACAAACCGACCCATTGCCGTGGGCTTGGATTGGTCTTCAGAACTGGACATGGAGCACTGGCAGCAAACCAGTGTACTACAACTGGAAGTGGGCAGATGGCTCCAATGCCACATACCAAAACTGGGGTAAAAACCAGCCTGACAACCAAAACCTTAACAAGCAGTGCGTGGTGATACATAAAAATGGAGTTTGGCATGACGCGTCATGCTCGCACTCATTCCCGTTCTTCTGCTTGAAGAAGAGGCTGGCGGTTGAGACACTAGCGCCCTCTAGCTGGGAGAATGCACTGCTGCACTGCAGGGGACAAGGGGAAGACCTGGCCAGCATCAAGAACATGGAAAATCAGGATCTTAACCCATCAGGCAGTCCGGAATGCCAAGACACAGTATGTGTGGGTGGGGCTTCGCTTCCTGGTGGGGGAGTGGCTCTGGGTGAGTGGCGGAGGTCTGGAGTTCCATAATTGGGCAGGTGGGGAGGGGCAGATGTGCCCACTTCATCACTGTGGGGCTGTTGATCGCACAACAGGGAAATGGGTCTCAATGAGCTGTAGGGAGAAACTGGACTTTGTGTGCCAGCTGGATTAATCATTGCTGTGTATTTAGGTTTGTTTATCTCCCTTCAGAACGCCATTCTCTTCTCTGATTGGCTGCTAGGTGGCCATTATTTCCAGATAACTGGCTACTTTGGAAGTAGTTCCAAAAAATAACTCATCTAATAACTGATTACCGTGCCATATGAATGCCTTTCAGAATGGTAACTATAACAACAATAAGCAGCCTTGTAGATCTACTTTCAACTGAAAGTAGTACCCAAACCGAACAGGTTAGCTTCTTTTAAATTTGAGTTGCATATTTCTTTTACGTTGTATACGCTTCTTCAAATATACGAGAGATGGATGGATACGGGAGATAAGCGGGATAACAACCTCCGAGGTGACCAGTTATTCATTAATAATTGGCTTGGCGGAATAACTCTGTCTCCGTGCTGCGTGCGTCGCCGGAGTTCTAGATTCCACCTCGCCAATTATAAATGAATAACTGGTCACCTCGTCGGCCGTTATCCCTTACATAATGTGTGCCCTGTGTGTGCTTTTATTTGTTAGAGATAGAGATACTTAATTTTAGGGAATTAGGGATGTGTGCAATACTAGGTATAGGTATTTTATTTTTCCATATATTTTAACTTTTAGATGTGCACCAGAAATAAAAAGATTTTTTTTTTCTTCTTTCCTGATGTCCCTTCAAGGCTTAGGGAGACCACCTGTCCTGCTTTGCGTTATACTGTACAGTAGTTCTACTCTTTATCCTGCGTCACACAAATTGAACATCCTGCCGTTCAGTTAAGAAAAGCGCTAGTCGGCTGACTACTAGTACATCAATTAAGCTGTCAACAAACACACAAATGCCTGATCTTGTGGTGTATATTTGTGTGAGAATTGATGTAGCTACTGTATGATCATATGCTGTTATATATTATATGCAGAGCACAATGAGTGATTATCCTCATCCATTTGAAATGCTACCATGTCAGAGCTAGTGTCAGACCTTGACTTTTATAGGCCTTTGATTCATGTCACAGTTATTTGTTACTTATGATCAAGGATGACAAGATAATGATCTTCCAGTAGCTGTCTATGATGGGTTGGGATAAGGGTTTTTTGTATAGCCTGCTCGTCATTCGGATCTGACCAAATATGCCACAAACATTGAGTCAAACGTCAAACGTTCAATTGGTTTTTGTCTATTTATGGGCAATTCCAGCGTTATGGACGTGACATTTTCATGCATTGTTGATGAACAAAATGCCACACAACCTCCGCAAACCTAGCGGTATTTCACAATTTTGTTCATATTCTTATGCAAACTCCATGGCTGAATATAGGCAAACACAAAAAATAAATTTCATGATTTAAATTATAAGAATATGAGCCTTTCAATTTGCGTTATGGACGTGACGAAAAACGGACAAACTTTTGAGAGAGAGTAGTTTTTGCTGTCAAGTGTGTGAAATTTCTAGAGGAATGTAAATATTACTACATTCATACCAAACAGGACACCTCAGTAAAGACAGAGAAAGACTTAATTTCAAATGTAAATGTAAAAAAGTTGGTTTTCATTGGGAGAAATGGCGTTATGGATGTGACGTTATGGACGTGACGTCTGGAAAAACCTTCCAAAACGATACAAAACAATTGTGAATGGTGGATTTTAACCTGTAATGACAGAAATAGTAATTTAACAATAAAAAATAACTGATAGCATTGCAGCTTTGTGTGTGTTATCACCCACTTATGCCCATTATAAGCCCCTCCATAGACTTACATTATAGCTGAATAGGGTAAAAATTTCGAAACTTGTTCAGTTGAATATTTTCATTGAGACAATACTTTTTTGTATTGCAAGTTTTCTGAAATTATTTGTATGTCCATGTAGATGAGACTTAAATTTTTAAGGTGAGGTTTACTGTTTCGTGGAATTGCCCTTATATTTACTTTTTTTGCCATCCATCTAAATACATAGAGATGAAAGAGATTTCATATTGATTTCATGAGATCTCATGGATCTCATGGATTTCATATTTACATGTTTACCCTAGTGAAATTGTCTCATTGGGATTAAATAAACAGCTGTTACCTTACTTGATTGGTTAGGTATTTTTTATATATACTTTTATAAACTTGCTACAATGTTAAGATGCTACTGTCATTAAAATATTTGGATAGGTGAATTACAGTAACATCAACATTTCCAAATGCAGTCGATTCGATAAGGTGGATTCCCTTGCATCACTTTCTTTGAGATCAGTCTTTGGAATGAAAACCACAGATAATATATACGGATTAAAACAGCCTAAAGACCCACACCGACCCTGAGTAGATGTACTCTCAGAGGGCTCAATTTGATTCCGTCTGACTGTAGAACATACAGTTATTTCCACAAGTACAAGACATGCACCATGTATAAACCTCAGGTCCGTTTTTGTTAATGCAAATTAAAAACAAAACCATCAACCTCACCCCTTTATTAACCTCACTCATACTGTATATTAACTTCAGTTTGCCAACCATTAGTTATCGAATCACAGTCAGATGATGAGTACATGAAGTAAAATGATGAAAAGAATTGTTTTCCCCCATGTAGAACCCTTACCCATATATTAGCCTCATAGGTAATGGAATTTGGTAATGTACTGTAATTTACTGTATTTTCAGATAATGATAGAGGGCATATTTCTGTCTACGACAGTTTCCTCTTTGCCAGCTCAAAGAGTTGCATTATTTTAAATATAATATCATTTTAACCTTTTGAGACTGACACCCGCAAATTACGGTCGTAGACACGCCCCTTCTTCTAGCCATGCTCACGTACTGAGTTTACATGCTCCAGTAGGGACGTAAACGTTAAAATAAAAAATAAAAAATTGATTCTAAGGCCACTGAAAGCAACAGGTAAGTAGTATCACAGCAATAACTTTAGATTTAGATAGTCCTGTCTGTCCTGAAAAAAACAAGCTGTAGTATGTGCTCTGGGGCCTTATAATGACTCAGATAATAGCTCAAAAGTAAAGGTAGTAAAAATTATACGGAAAATAACATAGGGCTTAAAAGGTTAACTTCTTTTGAGCAGTGAGATATGTACATTTGAAAAGAACAAATCTTTTTCTTTTGTTTAGGGCCAGTACCTGACCTCTGTTGCTCATTTCAAGAGGCTAAAATCATTGTGTCACTTGAGGGAAAGATTATAATAACTTACTTTTACAAAAGTACTTTCATAAGCAGATAAAGCTTATAATACAGCAATCTACATTTTTCTATCCGAAACTAAGACACTTCACAGTACAGTATCCTTTTACAGATGAAAACTACCTTTTTCTGTTTCTTGTGGTCCTTAGCACTCCGACTGGTATCCACTGATGGGCTAGCAGACACAGGACCCCCTTCTTCCTTTGATTTCCCCATCCAAGCTGAGGACAGAGAGAGAAAGTTATCTCTACACTGTAAAATGGTTGAGGCAGAAAGGTGCGCTCAACTCAATTAAAGTAAAAGGGGTTTGGGTGCGTAAAACAAAGGGAATACTAGATGATGAAAAAGTAAACACACTCTCAAGCTTTAACTCTTAAAGAAATACTCCATCCTGGTGTTACATATTTGGGTAAAAACACTTTGGTCTCAGTGCATGCGTTTTCCTAGTCTGGCAGCCTCAATTTTATCTCTTTGTTCAGCTTTAGCTTAGCATAGGCGCTGGAATGTAAAGTATCCTTTCCTCGTGGCTTCTCTGGGTCGTTACAGACTACAGCAGCTAGTCCACTATCCTTCACCTGTCCTTCATGCAGAGACTGAGAGCTTCTGTGATAGACAGACAGTCATTCAGAAAACACTGTATCCCACCCCTTGACATGGGTTAAAAGGACCTTTCATGTTTCAACACAGTGTGCTCTTATTTGTTTGACACAGTATACTATGTGCAATATGTCTGTACTCAATACAACAAACAAATGTTCATGTAATGAATTGGGCAACACATTTAATAATTCATCGCAACATAACTAAATACTCTGAACATCTGTATACTGTGGAGTATTCCACTCTCAGAGTAGACAAGGGAGATTGATAACATTCATTAACATGTAGGCTATGCTGCACAGTGTGTTGCAGCATCAAATTGGAACCCAGAATGTTTGTGGAATTCTGACACACATAAGATGACATGGGCATATTCCAAGTACTTTTGTCTTTCTAGAGAATGGACAATGGTTGAATTAACCACTCATCAATTGCTTAAACAAAGAATTTGGAGCACAATAGACCAATTAGTGAACCAGTGGTGTTACGCAGTTAGTTATGCTAATTGAATAACGCCATAAACTCACTTTCAGTTCTATTTCCCATGGCTCAGTATAATAGTGTCATTATTAAAGGAGACATAGAATGGAAAAACATTTTTGCCTTATCTTTGATGAATTAGGAGAGGCTGTGCATGGCCAAAGAGCTATCATTATCGTGAAGCATGGTTGTGCACTCCTTCATATGGAAATCTTTATTTTAGAAATGGCCACTAAAACATGGGCAAACTAGAACAAAGTTACAAGTGATGTCAATTGATGCAAAGCCATTTCAGTTCAATTGTGAATGCCAGAGGGTGCCAGTTAGCCAAAAGGACCATTTCAATACATAGTCTAAATGTGAGGTTTTATGCTGGCTTGTAAAATTGCACTTAAGCTTGGTTTTAATAAATTGAAGCTGAATGTATTATATTTTAACATTAGAGAACGAGACACAATACTCCATTCATCCATTCTGTATCCCTTATAACATGAATTCAATCCCCAATGAGGATATTATTACCATGCCTGATATCTTGATATCTTTGCACTTATGTCTTGTGAGTTGTGATGTCCTATACATCTTAGTTGTATGTCTTAATTTTAACTGCACATTTGGAGCTTTGAGAAATGCAGTTTAGTCTGCGACTGCGTGTAATGTACTGTTGCAGTGCTTGATTGACAATAAAGTTTTGACTTTTGATAGGAAGATAAAGATTACCTAGTATGTCCTGTCCATCGGTCTCGTCCAGGCTCAGCTTATGGCAGACCTCAAAAGCCTGACCCACCGTCCGCACGATCTCCATGGCCTGACTCTGATACAGCGGGTGATAACAGAGGACGAGGAGTGGGATGGCATAACAAATAGAACATGGGAAATACAGGTCAAGTTAACTGCGGGGAAATAAACACTGCATGATATGACTACCTGTCAAAATACCTTGAAGGACGAAACGCTTGGGATTTTTCCATTTTTCCATTTCTTATAAAAAAAAGAATGGCTAAGAATACTGCTACACTGAGAGTTTTCGGTAGTTTGGATTGTAAAGAACAATCAGAAAACAAGACTTGAAGTATAAACACTGAATTTGCCCTCTACAACATCCAAAATCCAGATATCCTATAACACTATTGACTGGTGCCAGGCCATCTCTCCTATAATCCTTTTTCAGTGTGTGGCATCTGCATTAAAAACAATGCAAGTGAATGCCAATGAATGCACTAGAAGCTGCACTCAAGATAACAAGATGAAATTATTACTCCATGCAAACTAAACAGCAGCAGAAAAAAAGGAAAATATTTAACGGAAATGAAGCCCTTTTGAGATGTGTGGGGTATAAAAGCTACTATAGATCCCAGATGGGTTGGTGTGTTTGAGGTGTTGAGTTGAGCAGTCCCAGGTGGAACACTACTGCTGTCTGGTTTGGAGAGGCGTGAGGGAGGCGCATGTGACCAAGCCACAATAAGTGTGCACTGTCACTGTGATGGATTGGCCCATTTCAGGGGAGATGAGGCCAAAGACATTTCTCTTCTGCTTGCTCTTCCCTTATCACTGCAGTCTCATATTTCTCATCAGGCTCCGGGAGAAACCCGACAGGACGTCTTTGGTGTGTCTGGGTACCTAGCTGCAGCTGGAGACTGATTTTTATGTTGGGTTCCTGGTGTACACTAGAATATGTTCTTTGATGTGTCACGATCGGGTATGCACCCTTCTTCTGAAGAAGGGTGCATACCCGAAACGTAACGGAAAAATAAAAAAAATTGTGGGAGCAATAAATCCCGGTTGTAGCGGACTTTTTTTCATTTTTATAGACTTATTTGATTGTCCTGCTCCCAGGTCAGGTTCGGACGTGCGGGCTTAACTACTTTTTCACGATCAAGATATACCATTAAGCCTATAGATTGTTATACTTATACAATGCTTACACCAGTGATAGACTCTGCCACTGTGAAAAAGAAAAACTCAAACGGATTCCTCTGAGTCATGACAAAGATGCCAAGTTGAAGCAATATGACATTGATAGCTATTGCAGAGGGTCTTTTGACATCATCAAACGAGTAGGCCTGGCAACCATATCAAGAAAAACTGTGATGCGTTGCCTCCTACCAGTAGGCTAATTTGTTACTAATTTGTCATTGGCAATCTGTCCAAAGAATTACTGTAAAGACACTAGGGTGGATATGCTAAAGCTTAAGAGTTGCCTCAAGGAATGTTGAATCTCGAGTAACTAAGCTTTTTCAAAATACTGACTATTTTAGTGATTAAGGGGGGTGTTGCAGAAACTATATACCAGACATACAAGATCTTCTAGGTTTAGGTTTCAATACAGTAACAGTACAAGTGGATAACCACTACATGGCAGGAGTCATAGTTCAGGAGATCTTCATTAAAACTGCATTACCTTTCTCTTACATTTAAAGACGTTACAACGAAACATTTTGTTCTGGCCATCTCTTGCAATGTAGCTGAAGATTTTCATATCTTGAGAGTCATGAGAAACATAGAAAATCCTGAGTGAAAAGAGAAAACTCAGTGAGCACTCCATCATCTCCATGGAAACGACCAGTATGATTACATCAAAGCTCGTTGAATACAGCTCTGTTTCTACCCTCTCTGATTACATCTCTTACTCAAGCTCAGCCCATCCTCATGTTTAACTTCACACAAACACACACACACACACACACACACACACACACACACACACACACACACACACACACACACACACACAACACACACACACCCCACCCACCCACAGTGCCTTGTCCACAGAGATTATTTGACTTTAAAAACATAAAGGTCATCCACAAGAAGACAAATGTCAACCTGCTAAGTTAATTCTGAGAAGTTTCTGGACAATATCTTAATGATGCAGCAGCTTATAGGCTACTGTAAACTGTCTTTTAAATAAATTGCTTTGGTACAGTATCTGTGGGTCACACTACTATTGTGACACTCCTAATATGGCTACTGATAGACACCCAGACAGTGCGTATAGCCTACCTGTAGATAGGATCCTGGATGAATGGAATGTGACGGCTTTCATCCCATGTCCTGTCTTTCATCTGTTTCAAACCATTCTTTGACATGAATCACAATCAAACAACACGGCTTGAACACTCACAGCAGTCATCTCTATTAAAGGTAGGGTTCAAGATCCTACAGCTTTTGGGCTGATTAAATTTGAAAATGCACACTTTCTCAGTTTTCAAAGTCCCGCCTCCGGTGTACAGGATTAGCACTGTCTATGGCAGCAGGGGGGCCAAATGACAGTTGAGTTTGATAGACATATCGTCGTTCAATCATTTTGATAGGGACGCTCAAAATGATTGGATGCCATCTTTCCCATCCTGTTCCTTCCCCAGGTGACAAACATTTTTGTATTTGTGTGTTGGTGCATTTAAAGGATAGCTCCGGAGTAAGTTTAAGCATAGCCGTGTTGCACGAGCCTTCTAACAGCAATATATTTTGCATGGAATGAAAGATTTTCGAACAGCATAGACCTAACGCTAACGCGAAACACAGTACATTGAGTCAGCAGCACCTCAGATCTTACTTTCGGTTTCAAATAATCAGTTTCCATTGATTCAATGTAAAGTGCTGGTTCGTTTCTGCGTTCGCGTTCGGTCTATGCTGTTCCAAATTATTTTGTTCCACTTGCTAACTGGTGCATTTAGCATACTCCTTCAACAGGGCTATGCTTGAATTCACTACGGACCTATCCTTTAACTAATGGTTTGCAATCGGGGTGTGAGGGGGATTTTAAACAATAAAGTAATTAAAGTGCTCCAGGAAAGCATCATGAACCCTACCTTTAAATTAGGCAGCAAAGAATCAACCATTTGTTTAATGTTTCTGTTACTGTATTTACAGACATGCTGTAGCACTTCCACCTACAGGCCCTAAAATGAGAGCTTTTCTTACCTTTTTCTTTGCCTGTAGCATAACCTTTACTCCGTCTACAGCCACCATTAAACAGACCTTCTTCTTCTTTATGTTTTTGACTTTGAACTCATACTGGGAGAGGGGAAAAATCAATAGTTTTCTTGGTGAGAAATTTCAGGTCTAAACAATGTCCAAAGCACAGTATAAATTCAGGAGAGAGAGACCATATAGCTTAAGATCAGACTGGTGGAAAAGATAGAATTCCGATGCAGTATAATATAATGCATGGCAATAAAACTTGCGATAATTGCGCAACACATGGTAGGCCTACAGCCCATCCGTTATGTTCAGAGCCATATCATCAATATTCTTTTTGAACTTTCAAAAAAAGGCAGCCTATTTGATCATCAGTTATGTTCAATGTAGGCTTACTTTGTGTCAAGTCGTCCTGCTACACTACAGATGAACAACTTCAGATCATTTTAAAACCACAGTGGATTAAACTGAGCATAAACACATGCTTCTGCTGCCTGCCTGCCTGCCTGCCTGTCACTGCCTTGGCCTACGGCGAAACAGTAAACATAAGTAAATAAGAAATTCTCAGGGGAGCCAGAGGATCCAGCTTCTTATAAGATTTGGCAGAGGCTCACAGTACAAAGCGGGCTCCCAAACAGTGATGTGTTCCCGGCTCTTACAAGCAGAGTGAGCCCCAACAACTTTCCAGTACGTCAATTCCATCAGGCAGATTTCAGATGCAGGGGGTTATGTTTTATCCCCCACCTACGCTATCTGCATTTTAAATGCAATGAAATTACAGAGAGAGAGAGAGAGAGAGAGAGAGAGAGACACACAGAGACACACACACACACACACACACACACACACACACACACACACACACGTCTCTCTCTCATCTCTGGACTACAAACTACACTTGACACCTTACATACCCAATGTACAACTTGATCAAATTGCTCTTTTATCATCAGAGAAGGTCAACTCCCGATAGCTGAGCAACACACTCTTATGTTTCACATCAGTATGGTTTTTTTTTTGTTTTTTGTTTTTTTTTGGAGAAAGGGTAGTAGCTGACAGCTGTTCTGACCTCCCTTCATCTTAAATCACACACTGATTGATGGGCTACCAATATGAAACTTGTTTTTGGATGCTATACAGTTGATCAAAATCTCAAAATCTAAACCATGGCAAAATGCAGTGATTCCCTTCTCCTAGTAGGCTAATGTCACTGTAAGTCCTCTAGTAGGCTAGGATGATCTTCCACAGAGCAAAATGAGTTAATGTGCTCCTGTAAACAAGCTACATGTGCTTATCTAATTATGATATCGGATATCGTATTATGACAACTAGGATACTTTTAGTTAAGATATTGCCTATTGCATAGCCTATCTAATGAGCCTGAAAGATTAAAAGTAAGGATTTCCAAATGAAACGTTACAGCTTACACGTATTCTTCTCATAGCTGCCAGAATGTCCATCCGGTTACTGGGTCTGACAACGTCCAAGCTGCCAATATACTTGAAGGAAAACGAAAGAAGACAAATTGACCCACATGTCGCCAGGCAATTTTGTGAGAATGAAACAAGAGCAATAATCATGAATCTACTGTAGAAACTTGTAGGGTTATTTTCAGTGTAAGTCACATAAATAGGCTAACACAATTTTACCTTCACTTCAAACATCACACCGTGCTTGAATGAATCCTCATCTTCATGCATCGGAATCCTGGGGTCGTTTGCATCATCCACCAGATTGTATCTTGTTTTCTCAGGCATTGTGGACACGAAAAGTTTTGAATTCTTTCAAATCCAAAGGCAGAGCAAAGATCTTTGCCTACAAGCCACCATCATCTCTCAGAAACAAGGAGAAGAATGCCATAAACCCTGAAGAATTAGAACTAGTTTCTCTGAAATTATCCATCTATCTTACTCATATTGATCCAATTCATTCTATTCCCCACAGAATGATGCACGCACTGTCACCGAACAAATCCAATACAGTAGGCATTGATTAACGGTAGAATCTTCATGTCAGAACCGTAACACTGCGTCCTGGTGCATCATTTCGTACGTAAAGTAATATTTCAACCCTACGTTCATCTGAAAGGGATTCCACCTGTTCCTATTGGAGTATCACGGATTTGAGGAGGGATGATGGAGACGCACGGTCATTGTTCATGGATGGAATTAGAGAAATCAAGGTGAGCACTGCCATCTAGAGGTGGGTCACTTAAGTGACAGAATTTAGCCTATGCTGTCTGACACTGGTTCACATCCACAATACTGTAATAACAAAAAAAAGCCTAGAACGTTTATCCGGAGTGGGAAGTGGATCAGCCCGTCCCTGTTGTTTGCCGAGGGCTCGGTCGGCCTTTGAGAACTACAGAATGTGGTGCAATGTCGTCCAGTTTTCGTCCAGCAATGTAACTGCTCAGTGAACAACTAAACATGTTTGTTGAAAGTTTTAGGCCTATACTTCAAATAAATATTTCTATATAGTTAAGCAAGCATTATTGTTTGATTATCTCATCACATAGCAAACCCGTGGTGACATTTCAGCTGGGGCTATGTCCTTATTAGGGGCTATGTCCTTATTAAGTTGATATATCAGTGTAATGGCCTATTGCAAAAAAAAAAAAGAAAAAAGAAAAGAAAAGAAAAGGAAATGTTTCTTTGATGTTTACAGTGTAACTGATGAGAGAAGAAGAGGAGGATTAATTTCCTTCTGCCCACATTGATTAGTTTCATGGCTGCCAGTCTGCAAGTTCAGTCTATGTTGAAGGCTAGGTATCAAATGTCGTTCTTGCATCTACCAACAGCACTAAGCAGCCTAAATAAACAGAGATTGATTGGCTCTTGTTCTTTACAGTATACAGTACATGCTGGAAGGGTGTATGGCATCCTTATCAGAGGAGGACAAATATGAATTAAAATGGCCTCAGATCTCCCTTTCATATCACCACATAATTTTGTACTCCGACAAGCTTACATGAGCAACATCAACCTACAAGACAGGCCTATTTCAGAATCAATGCTGCTATACTTTGGAACTTTCCTATGCAAACATTGGAGAGGCTGTTTATATGTCTAAATGTTGTGATGTGATGTCTGTCTTGGTATGTTTCTTCTTATTTTTTAATCTATTTATTCTGTATATACATTTTATGAGATATGGACCCTGGTTCTGGTGTCTGAAATAAAGAATTGATTGATTATATGTAATATCTATATCTATATCTTATGTCCAGTGTATGATCCCCATGTGCAATAAGCCTGTATGTGATGTGCTGCTGCTGCAGTGCTGTGGCAGATGCTGCTGGTGTTCCACATTCGGAGGCCAGCGCTCCAGCTGGCACCTCGTTTTTGGCAACGTTTGACACTTTTCCCGGGGCCTCGTCTCACTTTGTAAAATGTGAAGACATAACCTGCGTCAGCAGTTTCAAAATAGTGTCAGCTTCTATAAATACATGCACTCTACAGCATGAGGTGGTAGAAGTGCACCTTGACCCATTACAATTTCACATTTGGAAACAGGCAGAGGTAAGAGAGACAGGCTGTTTGTCACCAAAACATGTTGTCATTGTACTTGCTGGGCCTGGCTGAAGATAAAGTCTGGGTTATATTCATACTAGTTTATGTTGCCCTGACCTCTGCTCTAGGCACTGCTGTATGTATGTTGGCCACGTTATGCGAGTTACCTAGCCTGGCAGGCCATACTATATCAGTGAAATGTATAGTCTAGCATCGAGAGATAGACCAAACTCAATCATGGGCGGAACAAGTCTGTTATCTTTTAAACTACTTCTGCACCCAACAGGATAGCCTATGGCCAATTGGAGGAATGAAGAAGATGTAAACACCACAAGGCTGTTGTTTTTGGCGAAGCCCGCCCTAAACACATACACCAAAACACAGCCACACTTGCAACTTTAAAGAGATTGCAACAAGTGCATTAACTGCACTGTGAACAAAGGAAAACTTGTATCCATTGCACTTTGCTCTTGGTAGCCTACAGTATACCTCTGGCCAGATGGAAGAGGAACAAATTCCTCTATGAGGGGATGGTCATTACACATTAAGATGTACCTCAACTTACTCATTAACTGTCTGTCCTATATTTGTGACATTGCTAGTTGTTGAAGTCCAATGATCTACTGGGATCTGTTTTAAATACAGGACAGGCAATTTTATTTTTGTTTTTCAATGGGAGATTCATTACCATACTGTGGTCCAGGACACAAGGGAGGGGACAAACCACTTCTGAATATTAACTTTTTTTAGGCCTCTCAGCTGGGGTAAATATTTTTCTTGCCTGTTTTGGAAACCATTCTGGCACGTCAACATAAATAAATCAGCCAGTTGCCGCAAGCATCACAGAATGTAGACTTTTTGTGATCTCAGAGTAATAATGTATTTATTAGAGTTAAGGAGCCTAATAATGCTATTGTTATACACACATACTGTAGGCTTTATATTATATTTATATTAGTCCCAGATAGAGAATACAGTATAAAGCAGAGGCAGGCAAACCTGGGGGCCCGAGGAGCCTTCCCAAAATTGAATCATTTCTCCATCATTGGTCTTTAACCAAGATGAACGAGATTATAGGCCTAATTTTTCAAATTTGTTGTATTCATCAAAGAGAACAGTGCCATCAGGCTTTTCTGAATCCCTCTGAGTTGAAGTGACAAAAATAGAATATAACGATGGCTGAGAGCCCAAAGGGTGTTCAGTAAATGACATTTCACCTACTATATCGGAGAGCCAAAACAAAAATTACTACAGTTTGTTCTTATGCTACTTTTTGTGCTGATTTCACTGACTTAAAGCACATTTGTTGACACAGATGGCACAATACTTAATGAAGAATATATATCTCTTAGTCAAAATGTAGCTATACGCCCTACTGGCTCTAAATACTGCGTGTTTTAATAGTAACTCTAAATTTATTCATATGATTCATTCGGGTGATACAGTGGAACTAAATTTTGACCAAAATGACACCTACGCCCTTAAAGTCCTCTGCCCTCAATAACATAGTCATCATTATAGCATCTTAATCTCACAGGTCCAGCCATGCACTGAATGTCACTGCATTGTATGTGTTCTGCGGTTCATATTAACGCCCATCCATCTATTTCATGTCTCCACAGATTCTATGGGAATTATCCAGTGAGTCCTCTTGAAGCCAGCAGCCTCTGTCTCTTTTCATGCTGTTCTGTTCATTTACTCATCTCTGTGCCTCAAAAGACCTCTCAAGGCCATTATATTATGTGAGGCCATACAAAAGGATTACTGAGAGTATTCATTAAAGCCACAGGAATCCAGAGATCCTGCTAAGAGAAATCACTGACGAATCCTAGCAGGTGAGAATTCAATTCACTTGGAATCAGACTGTTATTAGGGAGGAAGACACAGGGAAGACACCATTCTCAAAATTGCTGAGCATTGTTCGATGAACTTGCATGTCCTCATTTAACCAAGATTCAAATCTTCAACCACACACTGACAGTAACCTCGAAGTGGGAGGTAGATGTCCTTGTCGACTGAAGAGCTCAGGCTCATAGTCTACTGAGAGGTTTTTCGTCATTATACACCTGCAGCTTGGCTAGCTTGAATCTGTTTCAGTTACACTCTCTGTCCTGTTGCCTTCCTTCATCTTATAACGTAGTCGGATGCTGAGACAGATGAAACATGGAAAGAATGCATTTTCAATCCACTCTTTCATCCAATCATCATTAAAGATCTCACAGTTTGGTCCTTACCTGAAGACTCACAGATGTTACATGTATCACAGATGTGTCACAGCTCATAGATGTATCACAGGTTGTTTTTCAAACGGTACCTTCTATGTAAAGCTGACATCTCATGGGAAATACAGGACATTTATCATGGAATTCTTATTTATTTATTTTTTTTATTAGGCTACTATTTAAATCAATCACTGACACATCTACTCTTCCAGACTCGGATGCTGGGAATTTGAACTTCTTTGAAACAACTTAATTTGAGTGCCAGTTATATTGTCCTAGGGAGCACAGCTGTGAAATCTTTCATTTGTGACATCCAGAATGTTGCTTTCACTGTATAGCCAAAATTAGATGTTTCAACCTGAACAACTATAAGCACAACAAGCTCATGAGAAATCCAATCCATTAGTATTATCAGGTAGATAGATAGATAGATAGATAGATAGATAGATAGATAGATAGATAGATACGTTATTGATCCCCAAGGGGAAATTCAAGAAATCATACTCATTTTCTCCTCTCTCAAAAAAACTTTTTACATCTTTCTTCCTTTCTTCAACCTTTTTACATCTCTTTACATCTTTCTTCCTTTCTTCCACCTTTTTACTTTTATCATTTCTTCCTTTCCTTTTTACATCTTTCTTTATGCCGTTTTATGGCTGTAAGCCTACAGTAGTTTGTGAAAAAGGTCATTGAAGTGCAGACTGCTCACTGCACACAATCAGTCTTGTGCCATCAACTGAAGAGGTCTGGAGTTACTGTACATGTAACCTCTAACCATCAGCAACCACATGAAAAGGTTCAGTCATCATCGCCTTGTTATACAAGCCATTGGGGAACATTCATTACACTTCAGTCTACTGAGTGGGGTCCGTAAAGCAAAGAGAAAAAGACCTTGGGGTTCTATTGTGACATGCAGCCTTGGCAAAGGTAATATTCTTACGATGATGACTCATGTGGGGCTCTCATCATGTGGGACTAATGTCTCATCCTCCACCTCCATCCCTCGCCCACCCATCTCCCACTTCTCTCTCTCTCTCTCTCTCTCTCTCTCTCTCTCTCTCTCTCTCTCTCTCTCTCTCTCTCTCTCTCTCTGCCTCCTCCATCTCTCACTCAACCCACTCCTCTCACTTGTCATGTGATGGCTGCTGCTGTTGTTGCAGAGAGGTAAACAAGGACCGAGGACGGAGGCGTTGAGTGGGTGATCAGTCTCCATGGAGACCTGCCCAGGCTACTCGCTGGTGTTTCCCTCGAAAAACAGCTTAATCTCATTTAATATGCCAGTACAAGCTGTTTGTTTCTGCAGCCGAGTGCCCTGTGAGTGCGTCTGATTTAGCCAAATCTGCTCGATGTTGATGCTGGACATGTTGTTGGACTGTTGGACTTGCTTCACATTAAAGCACAAAATTTGAAAGTGAAAATGGTTATGAATGTTATTGCTGTTTTCTTTTCTGATATTTTCTCATGCTCTCATGGTAAATAATTGCTGATTATTGCTGAAAAAATATGTACAATTCAAAAACCAAAGTTAAGTTTATAAATCAACTTAAAAAAATAAAAATAAATGATAATAATTGAAAGTAAAACCCACCACTTTGTTACGGTCTTCTTTACTTTATTTTTCACATGTCAACACATAATTATACATTATTTTGATAAAAATCTGAAAAAAGCAATCACATTTGGAGGTCCATAAATAACATCTCAATAAATAGCACATTCATCATTAATCAAGAACAGCAATAAATACAGTAGGCGGAGCCCGAGGAGCCTGTCAGTTTAGACTCAATAAATAATAAAAAGAAGGGAAATTGATTGTTCCCTTCTACTGAGGCATGGTTTCCATCCAGGCCATCCTCAGGTGAGCCGAGTGACCCTTGACCTTGGGCACTCTGACCCTTGTGCTCTGTGCTGTGAGTGAACCTCTACAGCACTTCCTGTTCACTGTTCCAGTCACCCCCAGGTGTGCTCTCCTCCAGTCCCTCCTGTGTCCATAGGAGTCTAACATCATCATCGTCATCGTCATCGTCATCGTCATCGTCATCATCATCAGTCACCCCCAGGTACAGGTGTGCTCCTCTTCTCCAGTCCCTCCTGTGAGGATCCATCCACAGGAGTCTAACATCATCATCATCATCATCATCATCATCATCATCATCATCATCACGCTCAGCTCTCTGGAACACTTCCTGAGATCTTCCTGAGATTGTTAACTGGCGTCACGTGATATCTTATTGGCTGTGAAGTTGCCCCATCAAACCAGTGAGGATTCCAGTTGAGAGTGGATAACTTTTCTGACATTCGTGAGTGTCTCTGTGTGTGTGTTCCCTCGTCCAGCTCCAAGGGGGCGAAACACGGCTAACCACACAGCTGGCCGCTAATAAGGTCCTGGCATGCGGCCGACTTGAGGAAGCGTGGGTAGCAGTCTTTCTCCATCAGGGAGTAGATCTTGCTCCGGGCCAGGTCGAAACAGGAGCTGCTCGGGTTCTCCAGGTTCTTCACAGTGATGGTCTTAGTCTCGTGGTCAAGATTGACCTGATTAAAACAGAATCAAATATTATTAGTCACTGTCTCTACGTGCAAAGGAGGCATAGTCATCATGTCATACTTCAGTTGACTGCTGATATTTGAGGCCTTGCAACGAAAAACCATACAAGTCCATATTTCCAAATTTTGAATACAAATATTTTAACACGTATAAAATGGTAGTAAACCAGTCTGAAACCAGAATTGTTTAAATAGATGTTTTAAAGGCTGGTTCTAATTTCAGACTAGTTTACTACCATTTTATATGGGTTACAATATTTGTATTCAAAATTTAGAAATATGGACTTGTATTGTTCTTTATTGTACAGTATACTGTACATTCATTTTCAGTGTACTGAAAACTGTGTGTGTACATGTCAATCCGTTTAAAAAGAAAAGAAAATTACCTCTCTTGGGGCATCACAGACGATGAATTCCTCATAAATCTTCTTAGCCTTGGAAGACAGTTTGGAGGGAGATGGGGTGTTGATGTAGTCCTCACAGGCCAGATAGAAAGCCAGGTTTTCTTCACTGTACTCCGACATCAAGAATGCCTGGAAGGCATACAGGCTTTCTGTGAGGAGAGCAGAGGTAGAGAGAGAGAGAGAGCGCACATTAGACATCAGGTAATTCTATCGAGTAGTATTTCAAAGACAAAAGACACGTTTTTTTTCATGCACAGAATATTGTTTTACTCTGCAATTCACACACACCTTTGTCTTGTAGAAGCTCCTGGAATGACTCTTTCCATCTCAATGAAGTTACCACTCTCTGCCTGAAAGTAAAAATAGCACATATTGTTAAAATACTGTCAACAAAGATACATTAGTATTACATACATCTGAATTTATACTTTTTAACCTTGATGTAAGTTTTTTATTATTATTATTTCTACAAAGGCAAGATTTCTTACCTCTCCATGTGAGTTTTCTTTCCAGTAAGACCCATGGGTGTTTTATGGAGAAGACTTCCCAAGCGAGATTTCAGTTCCTTAGCTCTAAAGAGTAAACATAAAAATAATTTATCAGTATGATTTATATTGATCATGCCTTAAAACATTTGCAGGATTGCCAAAAAAAAAAAAGTAATGGAATAAAATGAAATGTCAAAAACATACCTCTCCAGGCAAACAAATGACAGTGATTCCAGTCCTCGGCACATTGTATTAGGGTGAGATGCTGTGGGTTACTGCTAACAGATGGTGGGGAGAATGTCTGTGGGTGTGAGAGTGGCTGAGTGTGTGAGTGAGTAAGCCTGTTGTTGGTGGTTGATTTTGGTTTAGCTGCTCGCTGCTTGTGAAGCTTGAGAAACTGCTTCGCCTTTATACAGGAGTCTGGTCTGTGACATCACCACATGCAGCCAATGGGATGAGAGCAGTGGGTGTGAAAGAGGAGGGGGGATGTCTTCAAGAGAAAGTGGCTTGCTGTGATTTATCCTCAGACCAACTGCTTCTCCCTGGGGCTATGACCCAATCAGCGCAGCTTTGGACCCCCCCAAATCTATTTTAATTTGTTTATCTTGTGATCATTTATGAAATCTTAAGATTGCGAAAATATGGAATGATCCTAGGATACATATCTATAAGACTACACGATGTCACAAACACAGTTTCCAAAGAATTTAATATAATATATTTCAAATATGTCAGAAATCTCAAACCTTTCTTGAAAAAGATATTTTTTTTTTTTTTTTTTTTTGTCAATACATCCCAAGTCCTATAATTGAATCATAATGAGAGATGTATGTCTGTTTGAGAGACCTGATAGTTTGATCACAAATAGAATTGGTTGGATCACAGAATTTATTTGTAGGCCTTTTTGTGTATTTAAAAATAGCTTCACAATAATTAAGCTACTTCTGACATTTTTTCATAGCTTTGCTTGCTACATTTTGTCCTCCAGTAGCTTTGGTGTAGTGAAGCTTCATATGATGTGGAGTAACTGGTAGCTTAGCTTGCTACATTTACTGAGTAGCTTTTCCAACACTGTGAGTATGTGTGTGTGTGTGTGTGTGTGTGTGTGTGTGTGTGTGTGTGTGTGTGTGTGTGTGTGTGTGTGTGTGAGTGAGTGTGTGTGTGTGATGTGTGTGCGTGCATGTGTGTGTGCGTGCATGTGTGTGTGTGTGTGTGTGTGTGTGTGTGTGTGTGTGTGTGTGTGTGTGTGTGTGTGTGTGTCATAAAGTAATATGTGAGTAAGCAATGGAATTAATGCAGGAGGGGAACAGAGCAGGGAATTCCGAGGAAGAGCCTCAGGATGCGGCCCCTGCACAGATCGCCAGTTAACTCTCATGATGATTGGGACAGCATGACGATGACGAGGACGACATCATCATCACGCCTTCTCTCACAGAGTCACAGAGGTCCTGTGTGGCAATCACACCGCCCTGCTTTACGGGAGCCTACTGTACTGTAGGCTGTGTGTCCCTGCCCTGTGACACCCCCGTGAGGTGCTAACTAATGCCAAGATGCCTTCTAAAATAGCCACCTAGAGTTCCCATCTGGAGATTATTTTTATATCATTGATTGTCATAATTTATTCTGGCAAGCACTCCTATGGTAATTTAGTGAAAATGTTTAATTGATTTGAGTGAGGATGAATAGGCGATATAAATGAAATGGAACGCTTCTTTTTGAAATTAATCGCAAATTGATTGGACAAGCCCTTCACCCCCAGCTTGTATGTGCCAGCGATGAAAGACAGTGGGAAACACTGCCAATATTTAGCTTCTAAGCTGACTGTGAGCCATAGCAGGAAAGGAGTATAGAAAAATGAAATATTAAAGGAATTATCCGGAGTGAATCAACATGTAGCCCTGCTGTTATATACTGCTAAGTGCTATTAAAAGCCACCTCAATGATCAAATTTCGTGCATCGTAGACAGAGTTTGCGAAACGGCAGCAAACACTAACTGAATGTAGCATGTCAAAAACGAAACCTAATCGATTTGCTTTCATTTTGAGATGCCACATTCTGTTACCGTTAGCTACCGTTTTGCAGTCTCAGTCTGCGTTGCATGAAATTCAGTGATTGAGGTGGCTATCAGTAGCGCTTGGCACTATAAAACAATAGGGCTACGTGTTGATTCACTCTGGATAATTCCTTTAACAATTCACATGCTGTCCCCATACCTTGCCCTGCCCTATATATTTTTATTTACACCAACACAAGTCAGTACATCAGGTGTAAAGCAAGCCTGTTGCTTGAGGTCACCAAAAGAATGAGACAATTTCCCACATTGCCAAATTAAAGGCTTATGGGATAACATTATAACGCTTTGAGTACAGTCTGGAGAACATACTGTATAAGCAGTTATGAATTCTAATGTCAGTAGTTATAAGCTTTTATGAATGCATTATAACCCTTTATGAATGCATTTAAAATGCTGTATGAATACAGGGTTCATAGAAAGTGACAATTTGGAACCGCATAGGCCAAATAGTTTACTTTCAGTTTCATCTATCTATGCCCCATTCAGTTATCATTAGTTATCAGTTTATTGTTAGTTCTATGTTACATTCAGTCTTCTGGTTATTTGTACTATAAGCAGCATTATGTAATCTTAAACAACAAGGCTATAGAATGCACCAAGTTTCTCTGCTAATTTTTTTCTATGGTTCTAGAATAACCGAATATATTGATCCATGAATGGCCCATGATTACATTTACTTCTTTTTCCCATGCTAGTTTAGACTAGAGTATACAGTATGAATGTTTAGACTAGAGTATACAGTATGAATGCTCTTCTCAGTTATGGTTCAGTGATTGAAATAGCATATAAGCCTCAAAGCCAAATGCAATACATAAGGTGATGGCATTGACCCTATCCATTCACTTTCCTCCCTTCATACTGTACAATGCCACAGGTGTCACTGCGAGTTTATTTTAAGTCTACATGTAAGAAGACATGTGGACGAGGAATGATGGAGCGATGTTCTCACTTTTGTTTTGCTGTTCTTGGGGACACAGTGGCTTAAGAGCACGTGTGCCGCATTCCACCGGATGTAGCTCTTGAACTTTTCCATTCAAAACACACTGTGCTGAAAACATGTTTTGATGGCCATCGGAACACGGAACACTTGCACAGAAGTCACAGTGGAATGAGGAGGCGAAGATGGAGATGAAGTATACAGAGATGAAGTAGCCTATACAGACCATAGTTATCTAGCCACTGAATAATGGAGATGAACCACCGGACAGAAGCAACAGCAGCATCTAAAAGCATAGCTACAGTTAGAGAAAGCCTCTGAGGACCGGACATGATTGAATCAACCGGGGATTCATTCATCCACCATTACTCATCCTGCGTTCCCGTAAAGCAGGAAATAATTCCCATAATTCCTCATCACTGCCTTTCTGAAGGCACTAAAATGCATTTTCATACCTGCTTAGCCAGGGTGCTGCTCAGCAGAGGACCTAATGCTGACTGGCAGGGCAAGTTAAGTTCTGAAAGTGTCAAAGTGCTATGTGTGTTATTATTTTTTTTTGTTTTTTTTTTTACTTTTCATCAACTATACGGCTCTGTATTGTGCTACCAAATCATATAGAGCTGAATAATAATAAATACTGATTAGGTCATTTCTGACCTTTCATTTGCTATGCAGGCGAAGACTGAGCATTAGCAAAGTAATGGCAGTTGGGCTGGCCTACAGTCCAGGGCCGGACTGGAACCGAAAAATTGACTATGAAGGCTGACCATGATTTTATTCTTTAATAACTTCATTGCATGCTAAAATATCACTGTAAGTTGGACACATTGCATGAACATTAGAGATTTAATTGGACTACTAGCCCAATAATCTTCAAGAAAATTATGACCAAACAACAGCACTGGCCCAAAAATGGCCATTCTAGGGGAGAATGGCCATTTTCGGGGAGCCGGGCATTGTCCTGTATGCCCTATGGCCAGTCCATGCCTGCTACAGTCCAAAGCTTTCACACACTGTAAAAAACGTTTTGCCCTTTTTGTTGCCTTGATGTTTACTCTTTAGTTAAGATGACAAATATTCACCACTGTTGTTCAAACAATGCAGGAATTATATAGAAATAAACTAATGGTGCAGTCAATACAACTACATTTCAGCTTCTACATAAGTTCATTGGTGTCATATACATCATTTACTAAGTGCATTTTATTTATTTGACATACCATTTGTATAAGGCAACCAAGTTACTTGTTTTTTTACGTTTATATATTATATGGATATGATTTTTATTTATTTTTATTTTTTTACAGTGCATGAATCTGATGAATGAAAGAATCTTCAGATATGTGTCATGACAAGTATTGACTGTAATAGGTATATTCATGTTGAAAAGGTACGCAAGATTTATACTAGTAATCATCTTGACACAGTTTTGGCCACCATTGACCTAGATTTCCGTCTGTTAGAGAAGATGCAGAGACCTAATCTGCCTGCTGCTGTCTGATTTCACGTCCTTTGACTATTGTCTTGCATATTCCCTACCTGTCTATTATTTTCAGAAGCCCCACATGATGAGAAATTAAATTGCCAGTGTTATTTCCCCGACTTGCAATTGGGTCGGTCATATTCATACTCTAGCAGAGGGGAAAAAACCCTTCAGTAATCACTACAAGAGCCTCATGCTGCTTTGACCCAGTAATGTAATGTCTTTGCAAAGATAATCATTTGTAATGCATATAACTCACCGCATTGTCTGGCATATTTCCGCAGAACGGCCAACCATGGGGAAAGCAAGACAATCAAATATGGTTTATGTAAGCCTGGCCATGAATGCATTTAGTGCGTCATGTCTTTGGTGACACAACTAAACAACCTGATTTGTCATGAGTTGCTCACTATGTTAAATGGCAAACTAGATTTGTCAAAAATGTCACCAAGCGCTATTGTAGCTTTCTCTTTCATAACACAAAAATTAAAGTAAAATACTAAAATACTAATACAGCTTTTCTGGCACACAGAATCTGCTTGCTGTCATTTGACTGTGCCGTGTACATGTTTTTTTTTTACATCATTCAGTTCAGTATAAACAGTTTGCTTCTGTTTGTAACTTGGCATGGTTACGTTCTGTAAACGCTATTGCTGTCTTCAGACTTGGACAAAATGTTCTTGTGTTTGACCCCTAATATTCATGGGTGCCTCTCAACCATACTCTAGTTTTAATATTTAGAAGAGCATGGGGTTGAAGGGGCATAAAGAGGCATATTTGCAACTTAAGAGTGCAATTTGCATGTTGTTGTTGGTGCAAAAAAAAAAAAAAAAAAACCCTGAATACTGAAATAAAGTGAATAAGCAACACGCGGCATGCTTACATCATGGCATCATGGGTTCTTTTATCGATTTCATGCATCTCCTATACAAGTACAGTATACCATCTTTCATTGCATTCGTTTTCTTTTTTATGCTACCGGAACTGAACACCCATGCATTGTAAAAAAAAAGTGTGCAATTTTTGGTGCAACTGTGCACTGCTTCTAGATACTGTAACCAAGCCAGGCTAAGCTAAGCCAAGCCATTAAGCCAAGCCGAGTGTCCCCCATGTCCCCAAAAGCTCTGGCTGTCTGTCTGCAACGCTGATGCTGCAGCAAGATTGAAAATCCCATTGTGTGTCAGCTACAGTATGCTGTGACGTGGCCGGTGACTGTGTCCGAGCGGCGACTCTGTGGTCACTGTGGGAAAAGCCCATCCCTTTCCCAAATTCCCCAGAGAAGGGGAAAGGGCTGGGAAAGAGGGAAAGGGGTTCTGACAGAGTTAGACTCGCTATTCATTGATATGCACCAGATGCTGGCTTGCCTCCCAAGACACATCCAGCCAATTCTGAGTAATCCAACTTTCCTGACCTCCAGGAGTCGCCAGACGGACATTTTTCATTTGCAAGTGAGAATGTGACCTGCCCTCGGGACCTTGACAAACTAGTCAAATCTCCGCTCGGGCCAAATGCCACCGCTTTCTCGGAATGGATGTTGTTGTCATTGGGCCTTTGAAAATTACCCATCCATCCACAGATTACATGGTTTTTGAGTCTTAACCATAGGGACCACAATGGAAACAAGCCTGTGACTTTATTGTGCTATCCCTGACTGTCTTTTTATATATCATTTATGATGCAGTTTTGCTGTTTCATATCTTTTTAAATCAAGATTGGTCAATAAAATCAATCAATCAATCAATGAATCAATCAGGAGTAATGCAGAAAATGATCCCAGATTCGAGTACCTCTGTAAGACCGCTCATATACCCAAGAAGAGACATTGAGGCTAAGTAAGTCAGACAGCATATTAGCCAAAGCAAAAATGTTTCTTCTCGCCCATACTCCCAGGGTCGTTTCAAGATACTTAGGGGGCCCCAAGCAAACAGGACATGGGGGCCCTGCACCTCCCATACACGCTTAGATGAACCACTTTGTTATAATCTTCAAGCCTCTTTCTTTAATTGAATTATTTGAGTTGAGCTTAAAGTTGAACTAACTCTAGTCTAGTCATATTTTATTGGAAAACATCACCAACCAAACTTAAAATGATTAAACAGTCAATCTTGGGGGCCCCTTTCAGCCTGTGGCCCTGGACAATTGCCTAGTTTGCCTGTCTGTTGCGATAGCCCTACATACTACATCCTTATCCTGAACCAATAAGACATTATTAATGGGAGGGTTCTAGAGTTACGCTCATACAGGCTAAATTTAAATACAGACTTTCTCTGTTTCCTCTTCGAAGTCCCGCCTCCAGACTACAGAATGATACATATCGGAATTCAATCATTATGATGTGGATGCTCAAAATAATTGGATGACGTTTTCCCCATCCTCTTCGTTCCACAGGTGACTAACATTTGTGTGTATATATATGTGTGTGTGTGTGTGTTAGTTAGTGCATTTAACTAATAGTTTGCAAACAGGGTGTGAGGGGGATTTTAATCAATACAGTAAAAAGTGCTCCAGGGAAACATCATGGACCCTACCTTTAACTGTTCCTTAAACAGGCCCTGTAATGGTTTATTTTATATCATCATTATTTGGAGAAATTAGTGATTAGAGACATTTCACAAAATGTTCTGCACTGGGCCCCTGTGTGTGTGTCTGGGCCATATGGCTGTGCTGTAGCCCAGGCACTCAGGCACCGATGCCCATTCATATGCACTGCAGCACTGGGTGCTGCTGATCAGATGAAACCTGCTGTACTGTGGTCTTATAACCCAGAGCAACAGAGACCGGCATCTGCATCTGCACAGCCAGAGGCAACAGCAGGACTCGTCTCATCCCAGGCTGGATTCGAAAGCAAACAGGTTGGTGTGCATATGCAGTGCTACTGCAATGCAATCAACATGGTCACATCTTTATTCACGTTGTGCCACCTACCTTTTTTTTCTTTTTTTCTTTTTTTTTTTTAGCTTAAGATTAGTGAATCACATATCCCCCCACCCCCCATTTTCAATCCCAGCTGTCTGGTGGAGATGGTATAATAAGGCAAATTGATATTTGATAATCTGAGATCATATCAATTACATGCCATCTGCTGACAGGCCAAGCAAGACATTTTCAAAAAGGTTTCTATACTTTGTGGCTTTCTGTGGCCATTGTGTGTGTGTGTGTGTGTGTGTGTGTGTGTGTGGTAATCATACACACATTTCCAGGAGCTTTATTGATTCTGGTAATCATGCTTTATTCTTCAGTCTGATTACTTGTACTTTTTTGTAAGATGGATTTTATTTCAATTATTTTCTTACATATCATTTGCGAAGAATGTAAAACCAGACACCCCCCCAAACAGACAAACAAACAAACAAACAAACAAACAAACAAAAAGACAATATTCCAAGTACTGTATATAATCCATTATTAGCCCATAGGCTATAAATCTGGTGTCTGCTTCAACTGGTCTCATTGTTACACCGGGCCAAATGCAAAATGCATTGCAATGCAGATGTAATTATGCTATTCTAAAATATATATGTATTAAACTTCATGCTACATTTAAAACCTAAAACTTTTTTTTCTTTTTTTTTTTTTACTGCAACTTTTTCTCCCTACAAGAAATGGTGCTCAAAAACACTTTCTACCTTGTTCCCCTGTTTCACCGTCACACACTCACATGGCAAATTCATTTTTGCACAATCAAGCAAACTCGGGGGATTTTACATCACTGACAGGCATCTGTGAGCCACTATCTAAATATGGGAGGCAGCTCCGGAGGAGCATCCGGGAGACTTGGGATGTCTGTGGAATATCATCTGAGAATATCACAGTTTGGCTTGAGTTGTCATTTCCTGACCAGCCCCTCCCCCTCTCTCTCCCTCGCTCACTTCCTGTCTCTCTCCACTTCTCTGTTACTGTATGTTTGAAGAAAGGAGGGGAAAGACAAACATACAGACATTTCATGTTAATAGATTATCTAATAAATACTAGTAATAAAATGAATCTGTGATAGAGGCAAAGAAACAGCCTGTTCACATAATAAGATGTGATAGCAAGAAACAAGTAAGTGAGGTTCCAAAACACCTCACTTACTCAAAAGCAGATGCAAAGCCTTTCCATTGCAAGTAATATCCTATCAACACAATTATAATCCTCTCTTTTAGATCGCATGAGCAAATTTAGACCTCTGCATGGTGAATTAGTGAGACACTCCACTGAGTGAGCACAGTACACACTAAGGTGAAGCCACACACACACACACACACACACACACACACACACACACACACACACACACACACACACACACACACTAACTGGGATTAGTGGGCTGCCTGACACATCAGCGCCCTCCCTGTAGGGAGCAATGAGGAGCTAAGTGCCTTGCTCAAGAGTACTTCAGCCGCGGTCAACTGGTCAGGAATCAAACCAGTACCCTTTCGGTTCCAAGCCCGAAGCCCGAAGCCCTAACTAGTAGACCACTGCTGCCCTAGTTGCCACAACAGCTGTGTTATCCTATTGGAAAACATCACCAACCCAACTTAAAATGATTGAACAGTCAATCTTGGGGGCCCCTTTCAGCCTGTGGCCCTGGACAATTGCCTAGTTTGCCTGCCTGGTGCGACAGGCCTGCATACTACATCCTTATCCTGAACCAATCAGACATTATTAATGGTAGGGTTCTAGAGTTACGTTCGTGCAGGCTAAATTTAAAAAACAAACAACAAAAACTAGTGTTGTCTCAAATTATTGCTCACGGCAGTCATACAGGTAATTACAGTAGGCTGCAAAACCAAACTACAAAAATATAGTGATTTTTTTATTCAGAATTCAGTATATTGTATGCAGTTTATTCAACACAAGCAAAGCAAATCAATTCTCATCACATGCTCGCATAAGAACAAACAAGCAAGGTAATTAATGAATCATTATGATCTGTGGAACCACTTGGGGCATATATTATCACTTTCTCCTCTCTCTTTTAGGTATGTGGCAGACAGAGACTGAGATTGGTCAATTATTAATGATTATGATGTGAAACTTGCTCAAAGCACAGAACAGAATGAACAGACTCAGACACTTAAGAGGAGGAGCCATTGAGTGACATACAGTATTAGGCCAATCAGATTAAAGAGCTGGTTATCTTTTGGAATATCCTCCCTGTTAGATTTATGGGGGGCATTTTAAATATATTGCTAATATCCTTGCATACGGATACTGGTGGTGTGGTGTGTCTCTTTCAGATTCACTACACACGTACTATACACTGTTATATATTAACTATAAACAATAACTATATGCTACATACAATATACAATAACTACAAGTACTTTGATTTGGACTGAATCTGCTTATGCATGACCTGTATATACCCAGCCACAATGCATTTTATTATTATTATTATAATAATAATACAGTATACATCCATGCAACAGGCCCTACAATAATAAATTATACACTCTGATTCAACATAACAGCAGGGGATTTTCAGCGTAAAACAGCAGGGGGTAAAAACTTCAACTTGATCAGAGAATAAACCCCTCTCGAACCCAGTCATTTCTCGTGGTACTAGGAAAAACAGCAGGATGTTTTTATACAGAAGCTAATTGGGAACATTGCAGGAGGTGTGGGAGCCGAGGCCTGATGTTTCTTTAATCTGAGATGATTGCCACCAGCGGAGCGCTCCGCTGATGCGCCCCTTTGAGCTCCGTAAATTGCCCCTCGTATGAGAAAATAGAACAGAATGTCACATAGATATGTCACGCCTAATGAAAAACAAGTGTCACCAAGGTTAAGACATGCCTCTCCTCCTCTCTCTCTCTCTCTCTCTCTCTCTCTCTCTCTCTCCACACACACACACACACACACACACACACACACACACACATTAAGGGCGCATAAAAGGCTCGGGTTAGGAGGTTAAACATGTTGTTTCTCACATCACTGATAAAGCTCTCTAATTTTTTTATTTTCTGTTCTCCATTTCTTTTACGACTCAATTTCTGATTTCCTTCATTCCTTCATGAAAGAACAAAAGACCTCTGCTTGCTCTACTTCTGTGCAAAATTGAGAGCAGCTGAGAGTGCTAGGACTTCAGAGTTTGACTTGTAAGACTTTAACTAAACGGGCATAGAAATTAGCCAGGGCTCGCCCATACTTCCTGGTGTCGCTGCAGGAAATTTCGCGAACCTGGCCGCATAAGCCAGGCTACAGTACATAGAAATATGATTATGATTATGATTATGATTATGATGGCTGAAATGTTCCTAGAGGGGGCATGGTGTTCTAGAGAAGTATGATCATAGGCCTAATCACATCTCAACTCATTTATTTGCCCCAGTTCTGTGACCCTACTGTACTTTAGCATGCAGTTTCATTAGCCAGTAATTACCAGTCATTTCCCTTAATATAAACTACACCATGTAAACACCTCAGGCCAGTGTTTTATGCAAACTAAAAAAAACTCTTGTATTAACCTCACCTGTATATTAACCTCAGTTCAAAAGCACAACCTGTTAGGCAAGGCAAGGCAAGGCAAGGCAAGGCGCATTTCATACACAAAGGCAATTCAATGTGCTGTACAAAATAAAAGCAAGTACAGTAATTGGTAGAAAGTAAAAGCATAGTAAAGACATAAAATAATTATGTGAAAAGTAAAAGAACAGGGCAAGAATAAAATGAAAAAATCATAATAAAAAAAAATAAATAAATACATAAAATAATTGTTAGAAAAAAAACAATCAGCCCATCTTTTTAGCCCACTCTTTAATATAAAGTCAGTGTTCTTTAGTTTTACTTTTAAGTTTAGTCTGGTTACCAGAATATAGGGAGCTTGAAACTTGGCATGCTTGTAGCCTTACAGTATAAAACTTTCAGGTATTCAGGTATGGCTAAAGCAGGTGTGTTGTGAACACTTACATAATAATAATAAATATAGTAATAATAATAATAATAATAATAATAATAATAATAATAATAATAAAAATAATAATAATAATAATAATAACTTTGTTTTATATAGCACCTTTCAAGATCGAACCAAAGTCGCTTACATGTAAACAAACATGCCGACCTCACCTGTCAAACTCATGGCCCGCAGGCCAAATCCGGCCCTACTTGTAATTATATGACCCCCACCCACCCACCCCCCAGATAATTTCTAATATCTATCAGAACTGGCCCACCGGAATTTGGCAAGTGATACTACAAGTACCACAATGCATTGCCGCTGCGCCGGTATTACGTTAATCAAGGCCCACAAGCATGAGCCCTGTCACAACTACTTTATAGAATCTTTTTCCATTAATTCCCATTCTTTTAGTTCCTATCAACGATAATATATATTTTTATATAAGTCTCTGCTATGATATCACTCTTGTGTCATAGTCTTCTACAAAATTAGGCATATCATTAATCTGATTGTGTATTTGATGAAAAACTGACAGAATACTCAATTCGGAAATTATTTTGATAGCTGCATATCTAATCTTACTGCAATAGAATATCTAATTGGCCAAAGCTTTAAAGGTATAATCCGGCGTGAATCAACACCTAGCCCTGCTGTTTTATACTGCTAGGTGCTACTGAAAGCCACTTCAATGATAATAGTTTGTGCATCGTAGGCTGAGTTTGCGAAACGGCAGCTAACACTAAGTGAATTAGGCATGTCAAAAACGAAACCTAATCGATTTGCTTTCGTTTTGAAATGCCCCATTCTGTTAACGTTTGCTGCCGTTTCGCTATCTCAGTCTGCCTTGCATGAAAGGTGGCTAACAATAGTGCTTGCCACTACAAAACATTAGGACTACGTGTTAATTCACTCCGGCTTTCTCCTTTAAGCCACTTCCAGATTCAATATGTGTAAAAATGTAATTGGTCTGACCCAATTCTTTTATTTCAGCCCATTATGAGTTTGATATCCCTGATGGACACACACACACACACACACACACACACACACACACACACACACACACACACACACACACACACACACACAGACACACAGCTTGGCATAGTCTGGCTCATTTGGGATATCATCATAACATTTTTCTTTTTTTCACAATTCAAGCTGCTCTGCATCATAAATAATGTGAATCTCTCTCCACTATCAAATGCCATGTGGTTAGACTAAACAACTACACTAGAACTGCACATAGATATGTCTATTCAGTCTAGACAATGCTGCCTAAAAATAGACTTTGGCCTACTGCTTAAATGTATACCATTTTCTAATTTGTCCAGCAGCACAAGCACTGTCATTACTGCAATAGCCTCATGAATAGCTAGAAAGAGGCAGGTGATTGGATCCCCCAGCACAGCTGGCTTGTCGTACTTCCATACTTATTTCATGCTGCGCCTGATGGCTTGAATACTGAAAGAGAGTGTCTGGTCTGCAGGCAGATGGACAGTGTGCGGAATGCAGGGGGGGTTGGGGGGGTGCGACCCCCCCAGATTTCCTGAATGTGCCTGGAGCAGCAATCAGGAGAAGGCACATCATTTGATATCACAGGTTGATATCAGGTTGATTTGCATTTTTGTTTTCATCTTTAAAATATCTTTAATAATTTGGATTTTATCAATTGTAACTCCCAGTATATGTTGTCCTATTATGGTATGAAAAGAGTCAAAATGTGAATATACATTAGGCTACATATAGACATACCTAACCCAAACATTCTTGCTTTTAAAGGTACAATGTGTAACGTTTTTACTGTTCAATATCAAAATATGCTTTACCTGTTGACAAGCTTGTCCTTTCTCATAAATATTAACCACCACTATCAATTCCCTATGTCCGTATTGGCTTGAAATTTCGCATTTCCACGCACATTAACTTGGGTAGACTCTCCATGTATTGCCGCCATCTTGGAATACGGAAGCTGAAAGCGGTCATATCGTTCGCGTTTTTGCTATAGACTGACAATAGACCGACATCCGCATGCAGGCTTCCGTAGATGTAAACGTAATTTGCGTTGCGTTACGCTTAATTTCTCTCGAAGGCTACACATTGGGGCTTTAATGATCTATGAAGAGACCACACTTTTGATTAATCATAGCTTGGTTTGTCATGCGTGTGTCATGTTATGTGTCAATGCCCTCTATGCTGTTAAACGATGTACCTCCTAGTTCACATTGACTGGAGGCCAATAATAAAGCAGCCAATTCTACTACAACTTAGAATGAGGTAAACCTCACCTGTAGAACCTGTACCACTGTGTTGCCTTTTTCAGTTCTGCTTCCACAAGAGGTCAGAGTCTAGGAATTAGAGGTCATATAATTCAGAGGTCAGTGGTCATATGATTCCAGTGGATTGAAGCACTGAAGCAAGTTCTTCTTAGTACCTTGTTCTCAGTTAGCACCTATGCCAGCTCTACCTGTAGAGCCTATTTCAGTTCTACTGCCAGATGAGGTATAACAGATTCATACAATTCAGAGGTCAGTGGTCATATGATTCCGGTGGATTGAAGTATCAGGGGCCGTATTCTCAAAGAATCTTATCTTAACTTTAGGAGTACTCCTAAACCGCACTAAAAGTTTTTATGTAGGAGTAGAGACTTTCCTCTGGACTTCCCCTAAGCTGTCCCAGACTTAGGTGCTACTTTTAGCGCTAAATTGTTTTGTGAATTACTCTTATCCCAAAAAATTAGGAGTCCTAAACTTACGACTGGCACGCCCATTTTTTTTAGGAGTTCCTCCTAAATTTGACTGTTAAGAGCTACTTCTAGCCTTTAGATTCTTTAAGAATATGGCCCCTGATTCCTGGTTCTTCTGGGTACCTCCAGAGAAATTTTAATAAGGGGTGAACGTTCACTCTCAAAATACTTCCGGGGGTACTGCAACGAGAGGGAACACAAGCAAGTCCAAAATGAATGCTGCTCTATGGCCATTCATTTGAATAGAGTATTATAATGCTAGTGAGTCTGAGGTAAAAACTGCTCTTAGTGTGAGACACGTGATGGACGTAGGTGTTCATACCTTTCACTTTTGATATGAAAATCGATGTCCACGTTGCTAAACATAAAATAGAATCTGTGATATTTTAGATACAAATGTGTAGGCCTAGAAAAAAACATTTTAGCATTTAGCTCCATAGGCCCCCATTGTTTCAGGACTTGCTCGCTACCGCCCCTAGTGGAAATGCTATATATGAATTGCAGGTTGAAGGCGGTTGAATTGCGTTAATAGGGAGTGATCCGGCTCTCCGTAAACGGGCTCTGGTACCTCGTTCTCAGTCTCCACCTGTATACCGGTTCTATACCCTTTCATCCAACACACCACATCCTCTGTCTCTCTGTTTCCAGGGAAACGGCAGTGGCTCGTCTATGAAACCAGACCGCCCTGCCCTGTTACAGAGCTCAGCTGTGACGCAGCAGAACCCACATGGATTTTACGAGGATGACTAGAACGAAAACAATCCTGACAAGTAGCCAAACTGAGATAAATTGAGAGCTCAGAGTAAATCTAAACTGGTATCTGTTTCCCAAAAGCAGACTTACGATGGGAAATTGCATTGTAACCAACAAAGTTTTTTAATTTATTTATGATGATGATGACGTTAGTATTACGAATGTCAACTCGCCTGGGCTAGCTGGCGGCAGTATGTGTAAATCCTTACAACCCTAACCTCCTGCTAGGTTGGAAGCCTGGGCTTTTCAGCTCAGTGGTTAGAGTGTTCAACTCCCATGACATGGGTGTGTTTGTAGTTCACGTTGTGGTAAGTTTGAGACCCGTGTGCGGTGTAGATTGACCCTGGCTACATTAGTGCCATAAGCCGAATGGGGTGAGGATTTGGGGGGGTGAGTGTAATGGATGCCGGCTAGCTGACAACCCTCTCTTTCAAGAACGCTTCCAACCGCTGAGTTGGAAGCTTGGGCTTTTTGATGGGATAGCATTTTTGAGACGCGAGTGCACTGCGGATGGCCCCAATTATATCAGAATCAACTGTTTCAATTCAGTTGGGCTTCATTCAAACATTGCCCTATTGCACAAGCGTGCTGACTTCATTAGAGAGCGAGTGGAAGGAATACAGTGGGTTTGGAACAACACAGGTCGATAGTGAACACAAAGCAAACAAGCAGTTTACATTGAGTCAATGGTAGCCTGACATAGCCCGCCCATCATACAAATGTTCATCTGTATTCATGGTCTGGGGGCGGTCTTGTGGGGTGGGTTTATATCGGTAGAGAGACAACCGACCAATAACCGAAGCTGATTAGACGAGCTGTCCAATCGTTTCAAACCAGAACTGAATGCCCTCCCCCCGCCCTATAATCGTGTCAGGTTAAAGAACCTCCAGACCATGAATACGGATGAGCAGCAGTATTATGGTCGGGCTATATCAGGCTATAGGTCAATGGCACCACTAGTCTTACTTTCGGTTTCGAATGTTGTGGGTGCCTTTGAGTGCTTGTGCTTGTTCGCATTTGTGTTCCTGTTCAGTCTGTGTTGTTCCAAATTCTTTCATTCCCCTCGCTACTGTACTGTATATCTAGTGCAGTCAGCAGGTTCGTGCAACAGGTCTATGCTTATTAAATGACACCAAACCATTGCTTTAAAACTGAACTAGGAAATAGCAAGATCTGATATCACCAAGTAATTAAGAGTCCAGGATCAATGTCAAACTTGTTTGTCCTGGATCGATGTACTCTAACCCTAAGCCTAACCCTAACCCTAACCTTACTCCTAACCCTAAACCTAACCCATTGATCCAGGGCAACAAGTTTGACATTGATCCTGGACTCTTAATTACTTGGTGATATCAGATCTTCCGAGGAAATAGTATCCATTGTGGGAGTCAAGAAAACTTTGGAGAACAACTGAAGCTTGCAGGTGTTGTATTTGTCTCTGTTGTGAAACAAACAAATGCATTTAGTTGAAATTCCAGGAAAACACCCCATTCCACCTCACTGAGTACAACTGAAGCCTGTGGTTGCCTCTTTAAAATTTTCTCATACTTGAATTCCATCCTCAATGCCTTTTGGATGCTTTTGTATCACCCTATTAATAAAAGAACAAATGTCAGCCCACAAACTTCTTGGAAACCCCTTTGTTTTATAATTGAGTGGTTTCCAATGATTTGCTTCAGGAGGAAGATGTCCCACATGTCAGTCAGGCCACACAGGAAGTTCAACACTGTTGGCAATTGGGCCTTGCTGTGGGTCTCGTATAGGTTTAATGTTCTTTATAAACTAATGTGGTCGAGTGGAGAGGAGTAGCCTATCACACATCACACATCTTTTTTTACACAATTAGCCCAAACTCTTATAACTAATTTCAAACTTTAAATAATTTCATGTGTTACCCGTAATGCTAAATCAGTCAGCATCCTGTTTTCCTTTATTCAAACATTCCCAAAATAAGTCCCAGCCACATTCACCACTTCCTTTTCCCAACACCACATATCAGATTAATCATATTTTTTTGCATATTGTTGCAACTGTATTATTAGGCTATCAGATGTGTAGTTTGAATTTATTTTACTACAGCGAGTGGGGAAGTTCAACAACACAGTCAGATATGAAAAATTTACCTTACTGAAGAATCTCATTTATTCAATTTATTTGCATTGAATTTTCCTAAATTTAATTTTGATAAGCTATTCAGTGTTTTTACTTGCAGTCAGAGATCTATTGGAAATTATCATTTAAACAACTTACTGTACATTTTTGCATATTTATTAAGATGGGCTTTGCGGGTTTTGCATTTTTAATATGAAGACCAGTAGCTTGTTTTGGTATGCTAAAGCTAAGGCCTTTGCTTGGGCAGCAGACAGCAGTTTGCAGTCATACAGTATTTAAGCACAGCGTTTGACCACTAGAGAGCGCTGCTCTCTCATGCACAGGATTTGCAGGGTACAACATACAGAACACGCACCGTAGCCGATGATGCCTGCCAGTCTGATCCACAATCCTGGAGTCATTTTCTGTCCTCTGGAGAGAAGGCAAGGCTGATATTAATATACTGTACATTCACTACAACTGATTTACAGTATGCCCAAAAGTCTTTGGTCTTTTTCACCCTCAACAGTGCTTTCAGGCAGCGCTGCCTTCAAGGCATTACACCCCATAAATCTAGGGTTAGGGTAAGGGTTAAGGGGGTTAGGGTATAGGGCCTTGCAATGCTGCCTGGAAGGTGGCGTTGAGGACAAAAAAAATACCATTGAACATGTCCAAACCACTTACAGGTGTATATACATGTATCTATTTGGGTTGTCAGGCTTGTAATTACCCTAGGTCTCTCTGTGGTCTTCTGTTGCCTCTCCTCAGTGATATGTTTCTTAGCACAGGAATGAATAGAGATGTGGTTAAACAACAAGAGGCAGTAGAGCCTACTTCACCGCAAAGGCCCACGGAGGTCATTAAAGCAGGTGAGAAAATGGCCGCACAGGTGCAGTGGAATAAATCAGCTTCTTTATCCTTCAACTCGAGTTCGTTTCCCATTGACCAGTCAAGCATATTGTTATTGACTAAGAGGGTTTCCATTTCCCTCATGCACGATTAAGCATTAGCGTTCAATAACGCCTCCCTCCCAAACAGGTGGCGTGGGCCTGACTGCTGGCCCTCTGTGCTTGCCTCAGGTCTCTCCACTCAGCTCCATGCTGGGCCAATGAGCAGCACACACACAGCGCTGGCTCTGGCCAGGCAAATCACATCGGTGGTGGCCACCGCCACGCCACATGGAGGGGGTTAATGAGGCCTCACCTTACTCTTTCCTCTGATTCAGCAGACTCATTTGCAGCATAGCACACACACATACACACACACACACACATACTGTACACACACACACACACACATACGCACACACACACACAGACACACACACACATATGCACACACACAGAGACATGCACATGCATGCACACACCCACACACACACACACACACACACACACACACAGGTCCCATTTGTGCACTTACAGCAAAACAAGCAGAATTTTTCATTTCTACTAATGACCTGAAAATAATGTATTACATGTAATTAATTTGAAATCAATTTCTTGTATTTCATTATAATATTTCTTTTATTACGGTATTATTATGATTTTATTAAAATAAAATGTGTGCGTGTGCATTTCATGTCACCTTAAAAAGCACCAATCTGATTTTACTGGGTCTTTAAAAGAAATAGTATCCATCTGAAGATTTTGGAGAACAACCAACCAAAGCCAGTGCATAGCTTTCTTTCCCTCTGGTGAAACTAATGCATATAGACAGTTGAATGTCACGAAAAAAACCCATTGCATCAATACTGAGCACAACTGAGGCTCTTGGTTGCCTTTTTTGGTTTTCTCACACTTGCAGTCTGCACCCCCAGAGGGGCCACATCAGGTTGGATGCTTTTTAACAGCATGGAGAGGAAGAAACAAACGCCAGCCCACAAACTCCATGGGAGTCCCTTGGTTTGTGTGGCTTCTATGGATCTGCTTACATGCAAGGAGAAAGACGTCACAAATGTCAGGGTCATGCAACACACACACACACACACACACACACACACACACACACACACACACACACACACACACACACACACACTCTCTCTCTCTCTCTCTCTCTCTCTCTCTCACACACACACACACTCACTCTCACACACACACACACACACACAGCAGAGAGAGAGAGAAAGAGATCGCATGCATTCACTTAATTTTGACAGTATTCTGACTTAGAATATAGTCAGCAATCATCTCTACTGCATGGGTTATTGCAGTACATAACTGAAGCACCGGCTATAGTCTTCAACACCTATATATTACATGTAATTTGTCCATTAATGTTTTCTCTTAGATTGTGATTTGTATCCTCAGGTCAGACACTGAGACGAACAAAGCTCAAACACCTACTCAAATTTCCCCTGATAAAGAAAGATAGTTCTGTGCTCCCACCTTGAACTGTAATGTTTTTTTTTATTATTATTATTTGATGAAGTGAATTTATCAGACTGCTACAGTGACCCATGATACGCTGTGTCAAGATTACAGTAATTTCGTTACGTACGTAAACTTATTGTGGAACTGGCTGCTGACATGCAATGCTCCATGTCACCAGAAGATGGCAACAATAACTTACATGTAGTTGTCTCAAAACTTGACATGGAGTGGCTGATAGATAGACTGAACAAAGTGTTTATGACCTGAGAGGTCAGTGTGGTGGTTTGTATCCTTCAAGAAGATGCTTGTGAAGATTCTTGCCTTTATATTTGTAATTATTATATTTTATAATAATTACTTGTATATTTATTAAGGTTTGGTTACATTCAACCTTTTGGTAACGCTTTAATTTACAGCCCGTGAAGTACTGGGTAAGTATTAGTAAGTATTAGGTAAATATGGTGTAACAAAAAAAGTATCAAGGGATAAATTACTGAGTACTTACAGCGTAAGTTTGCTGGAATAACACATGTTCACGCTTTATTTTACAGCCCGTGAAGTACTGGGTAAGTACAGGTAAGAAAAACGTAACAAAATAGAACTTTATGCATAATATTGCCATAATTACAAAATAAGGGTAGCCTAGATGCGCATGTGTTGATTCACTTCATTTTACAGCCCCCACATCCAATATTAGGGTGTACTTACAAGTAGTTTTGGGGTATTTAGGTAATTCCACTTTACTTTTCAATAGGGTAGCCTACCTAAGTGGTGTAGCATCAGTGTGCGCGTCCTATCTATGCAGAAGGTGCGTTGAGGCCGAGAGCGTTACTGCAGACAGATATAGATTATCTCGCAACGGCAGCAACTATGTTGTTTTATCACTAAGTTGTTTGTTCAGCGTTAAACTAATGAAATGAAGTCTACCTTATTTATATAGAGGCTCACGGACAACCGCGAATGATGTAGGGTAAAATCTCCCGCGAGTTGAGAGAAATAGTCTTGTTCCATTTGGAGTGGAATAATCAGCACAAGTGATTATTCATGCGAGGGATTATTAGCTTCATTTCATGCGAAGGAATTATTAGTTTCATTTTCCATGTTGTAAATAAAACGCATCTTTGTCAAACTGTTGCCTCTGACTATGCATGCTACTGTACACCACTTAGGTAGGCTACCCTATTGAAAAGTAAAGAACAAGTAGCCTACAGTGGAATTACCTAAATACCCCAAAACTACTTGTAACTACACCCTAATATTGGATGTGGGGGCTGTAAAATGAAGTGAGTCAACGCATGCATTTCCTGTAGGCTATACTGCGCATCTAGGCTATACCCATTTTGTAATTATGGCTATATTACACATAAAGTACTTACCTGTACTTACCCAGTACTTCATGGG